>JAGDQP010026172.1:0-26183 GCA_022664845.1 Lepisma saccharinum
CGCCAAGTTCCTTTGTTCCTGTTACATGCTGTCACCAAGGAACTTGGCTCATCCGTCTCCCATTTCACACCTTTTTAGGGCTAAAGAACTTGGCTCCACTTTTTGCACCTCTGGTGTTTTTGTTCAGATCTAATATACCACATACTGCAACCGAAATATCACTTCTATATAATTCGTTAATTAGGCCTATCATTTCACTCGCAAATGATTCATCTTCAGCTCCGTGTTCAAGTATATCGTCATAAGTCTTTTCTCCTTCTTGTTTAAAAATATTCATAACGCGAGCAGGGGTAATTTACTTTACATTGACCAGTTCTCCACTCGGTTAAATGCCAAGATTTCAAACAACACAAAACGGACACCAATGTGGATATTAACGGAAAAGTACATTTAAAGAACATATCTCTAGTACGAAGCATACCGATCATTCATAATGGCATAAAGGAACTGATTGGTTCTAGTCTAATAGGTACGTCAAACACACTGCAAGAACAACAACAAGTAATAAAGAGGAAACAATTTTGTAGGGAGAACGGGCGGTAGGCGAAGCATTACTCACACACTAGGTATAGTTCACGTAGCGTAAAACATGAGTAAGTCGATTCAAATGTTCGATCTCCGATATATTGCCAGGTGGCAAAACCTTAGTCTACTCAGTTTGACTATGTTATCACCACGTTGCGTGTCCACCAGCACTTGGCTTATATACATATTCTCAGAACAATCAAGTTCCCCGACTTGGGGATGATCCATCGTGAGAGAGTCGTTGGTTCATACCTCTCGGATATGAGTGAACTCTCAGTACATCGTAAGGACAACGTTGCGAAACTTTAAGCGCATTTATTTCGAAAGGAACAATAAGCGCATACGTCGTTGCTATTCTGGAGGCCACACATTTCCTCTTCTATTACCTTTTCGTCCTTTACTGAATCAGTTTCTCGAAACTTAATATAAATATTCTTCCACTGTTCTTGTTATACATTTAAAACGTGAGGAGGGAAGACTAGGAAACTCCATTCAAACCAGTGACCCCATCTGTTAGTTCACAAATTGTACTACAATAGTGAAATATACTTTGTAATATACGTAGAAGAATTATTACTAGCATTGGAAGAATGTTTAAACACTCCAATATGTTTCAATTGGATTTGAAACTTAATTTTTCATTCTTTTGCCAAATGAATCCAGATGGAGTTTCATCGTGTTCACCACTGACTCTTCATTTTCTCTTGACCGCTTATGAAAACTGTATTATTAAAACTACAAGCTTACGAATTGACACACACATACCCAGGCACAGTACTCAATTAAAATACGTACTCTGATGGAGTTCATGTAACCAGCCAGGCACAAAATAACCAGTAATTGAAAGTTCCCTTTGTAAAATTTCTGTATTAATCGAAACTGGGTTAATGGAACGACATGTTTAATTATTGAGCATCCTACAGCCTGTATAAAAAGCGGATTTGTAATTCAATAGCATGGCAACGATAAACTCTATGCATAATTTTTCAGTTGTTATCAAATGTGTTAGATTTAGAGATTATATAGTTCTTGCTATGGAGAATAAAACATCTCTTACATGATATTTAAAGAGGAAACCAAAAAGTATGAAAAACATAATACGAAGTCAAACGTAGATAAAAATGGATATAATAATTATAACACATAATATCTTAATTAACATTGGAATTAGATGAGAATGAGTAGAAAAAATGATCTAGAGTCAAAAGTCTGTGAAGAATTTTAAGTGAAAAGACACGACGTGTGAGAGAAAACCAAATGGGTGGGGATCCAATGGTGAAAGAGACTTTCACTAGAAGCATATGATATTTTGTGTGAATTAATGGAAGTAGAATTTAAGAAAAAGATTAATTAAATGTCTTAGATGAAGGATAGTTTTGTACTAACAAGGGAATTATATCAACTGATCAGTCGATACTTACAGGAACTATTGTTTCTTCCCTTGGTTTTAATAGGTAATATGCGAAAATGCTTCATTGATAAAGTTTAAGAAGCGATTATCCATTTGTGTCGGCGAGTGGCAGAAGCTCTTCGGGAGGTGGGGCCCAAGGAGGATCACCACTAGCTCTTCTTCCTCCGGCACTAATTTTCATTTTTCCACTGTAGTCCTTCTTAACGTTCATAATAAATAAACAATAAGTGAAAAACTAATTAATAATAACTTATAGTAAAATAATATTATTGTATTTTCACAAATATGTCAAAAGTAAGTTATTTTAACAGCTTAACATCAAGAAATTATTAAATTTTAAAGTTCTACAGTTGGTAATTTTAAATTTCCAAGTGGAGGTATTTTGTAACAAAACGCAACTTTTAAGCAAAATATATGGCCTGGATAAAACATGCTTCTTTTGTTAACATTCTAATCACCCGCAAACAAAGGGAAGGTACGTTAGATCGTGGTAAGAGCCAACCCAAATATTTGACTAACAAGTAAATGTTCTCTCGCAACAATCGGAAATTAGGGAACTGCGCATATATTTAGATAGAGGAGAATCACGAAGGAATATTGGCAAAATCTGCCGTTCCGACAGCAAAAGGGTAAATCCAATATGGCCGCCCAAAGTCTTTTACCAAACAGCTCGTGCTGCAAAACCGAAATTTGGTATAAAGGTATAAGTGTTTTCACAACCTGCTAGTGATAATGCACCTTTATATCAAACCTCGGTTTTGCAGCACGAGCTCTTTGGTAAAAGACTTTGGGCAGCCATATTGGATTCAATGTGGCAACTTCCGAGACATTTTGATCCAACAAATGTGTTTTATTTGGAAATACATCAGTCTGCAAAATATTAAGTCAATCTGTCAATGGGAAGTGGGTGCGACGTTGCTTTCAAACGTTGATTGGAATGACCTTTGGGCGGTTATATTGGATTTACCCTTTGCTGTCGGAACGGCAGAATTTGTCAGTATTCCTTCATGACTCTCCTCTATCTAAATATATGCGCAGTTCCCGGATCCCCGATTGTTGGGAGAGAACCTTTATTTGTGAGAAAATATGGTCTCTATAAGAGACTATTGACTCCGAAGAACTCCCTTAGCCCTCCAAGTTAGTAGCTGCTCATTACGCACGACACGTCAAAATTACGTGGTAGAACCAAAGTACAGAGTATTTCAAGTAGTTGACTGTGGTTATTATTTGCATCTTTTTATTACTTTAAATAATATTTAGTGCTGAATTTTAAACAATTCTTATAACATACCAACGCAGTATCAATTTAAAATGAATTAATCTCGAAAGAAATACCAGTTTTCAGAATCCAATTGCCAGGAACTGACTACTATACTTAGGGCGTTATTTGTAGAGTGGAAAAGTGGAGGGGAGATCTCTGGAACCTCACTTTCCTGTTCTCTTGTAAGGTGGGAAAACATTTTTCAGGAAATATTTACTCAACAATTCTCTTGCACACGCATATACATTTCAAAATGTTCCACTAGAAAAAATGTTTTATGAACATTGATTAGGTGCAAGGGATTTTTTTCGACGCACTGACTGTATAAATGTTATCCAGTACGCTCTACATAACCACATCATAATGTTGGAATTCTCGATATATGTCTGAAGCTGCAGACACTTGAACGAACAGTTAAACTCCATCGCCTATTTCCTGCCTAATCCATATGGACCAACTTTTAAGTTTTTAGTTTCACACGCTTATCACGGCAGTTGTTAATTTAGGTAGTAATTCTTTAGTTATTAGCAGCGACTACACCAGAGGGTAAAATAATGCGGGGGCTTCAATATTTCATTTTAAGAAGTCGGAGACTGGCCTAAGTTTATGACATCTGTATAAAATACAGAATAGTGAAAAAAAAGTAGGGACGACGACACGAGTTAGGATAGAGTTTAGGGAATTCAGTTCTCCGTAGAGCCCCACGTCCCGTAGTGCCACAGAAATCCTTTAGTCAACGACTTTATGTCCAGTACTTCAGTGGGTGCCCGTATTTTTGTTTCCCATTACCTCTTGCGGTGACAAATAACACCCCGACTATACTTATAAACGAAATTGAATGGTGAACTCTCAGCATAAAAAAAGAAATTACTTTAGTAATTAACTCAAACGATATTAAAGTTAGAAACGATATAATTTTAAGTGCATCTCTTCTTAAAGTCAACCGGTCTTTGGGAAACAATGGCTCGGACTGCAAAAATGGTGGGAGTGTATGTAGGAAGAAAGTCGGTCAGGGCCTAGTTTGAATATATTTGTCTGGTGTGAAAGAGGAAATGCCCTGGAAAAACCTAAGTCAGGTTGGCCGTCCGCTGTGATCAAACCCAGGACCTCGTAAAGGCGAAGCCAAGAGATCTTATTAGGAACTATTGCAGGGATTAGATGATTACATGTGCTTGTGAGCTCTTATTAGGAACCGCACGTAACTTTTACGTGTGGAATACCTACGTTAGTTAGGAATCCACATGTAAAATAAGGGTGGTAGGTTGGAAAGAAAGGATGTTTACCTCTGATTCGCAGAGAACCTCGCGACAGCAAATAAAACTTTGTTTCTAAGGAGCTGAGGAAACCATAGCTGGTGTGGCTGATCAGTAGGGCCAACTACTGCTTGGCGAGAAACGAATTTTCTTTGCAACACCTAACGTTTCACGTGCGGTTCCAATTCCACGGTTAATACAAATATTTTAAGAATGAAAATTCCTTTTCTAAATACGTTTTTGTGTGCCTAGATATTAACACCTTGCTGGCGAAAGTTAAAAAGTATTTAAATATTCTGTCTTACAGAGTAATGAAATAATTTTTCACACTATTCTTGTCAACAGAACACACTGACGATGTATCGTGCTATGCTTGGTGATACTTGAACATTTAAAAACATGTATAACAAAATACAAATGAACAAGATGTAACTCATTTTCGTTAGAGCAGAAATACTGAAACAATATATTACAATAAAGCTAAAACTATCTTCATGAATGAAGCCATAACAAATCAAATTCTAAGTTAATGAAAGCAATCGAAAATCAATTTGAAAGTTTGTCTAGTCGAACAATCAAATAAGTTTGGTAATTCTGATATTACAGCAGCATTTTACATTTTCGGGCTTTGGTTACAATACAAATACATATAGGAAGCAGACGTTATACAACCTGAAAATGTTTTCTGGGTACTAACATTAATCAAGAATGGATTATACGGACTGTCAGACCATTCGGGATGGAAGACTGAGATTTTGGACTTGATTCATGATGTATCTTGATTTCTGTCTTTCTCTTTGAGACGGAAATTTACATTATAGAATGTTAAGTAATCTTTATATTTAAATAGATATTCAACAATGTAATTCCTTCAAAAGTAATATTTTAGATACTGAGAAGTTCATGAAACAATCTAGTATACATGAAACCACACATGAGTGGGTAAAATGCATCCACCTCATATCCCGTAATTATACAGAACTCCGAACAAGAACTAAAATCCAAATTTTTTCACGACTTGAAAACAGTCACAGAGATTTGTTCTCTTTCGATCTACCCTATTGTATAGCCCAGTACTTCCTTCGTTATACGGAAATATTAGAATCCTATTAAAATACCCGTCGGTAGTGAATTTTCGTATTACAAGGGAAGGATTACCAAGTTTGAACAAGTATGGTACAACGCCAATAGTCTTTTATAACTTTACTAGTCGATTGATAACGTATAACTTGGCCTGGCCAAAGTAAATGTTATATTTCACTTCTTTTGCGGGACAAGTATTTTGGTATTTGGACCGTTTTACAATTGTGTATGTGATTGATAATCTTGACTCTTAGTATAACAGATGTTCCAGACATTCACAAAACATTCAAGTAATAGTACAGGCCCGCAGGGCCACTTTTGCCATGGGCCCACTGAAATGGGTCACCATGACGGGACTTCTGGCTATTTTAAGCCACTTTCGTCCTTTTGAATTTCATACGAATGTGTTGGAATTTAAATAATGTTTTGTTTGACTAAAAGAATCGGATATCCTCAGAGACCCAATGTTGATTTAGTAGTTAATTAAATAATTTAGTTTGCGTTTTCAAAAGAGCACGTGAATTAAATTAAATTACACAGGATTAGATATTAATATGTAATATGTAAGAGCCAAGTGGTAAAAGGTCTGTATTTTAGGTTGGATTAGTTTAAACGGATTTGAAGAAGGTTGTATATATTTGGAATTTAATCAAGGATTTTTTTAAGTTTTCAGTATTTAAAATTTGACCGCCTTCTCTTCCATTTTGTATGCCGAATGCGTCCAGATAGTTAATAAACAAAACATTCAAAACAATGCACTGATAATATATTGTTTGCCTGCTAATAACAGTTTAGCTTCATATGACTATTCAGGCAATGCTTCCTTGTATCATCCCACTATTAAATTGAACCAATGACTGAGTGCTTTTGTCGAGAGACAATAGCAACTCATGGGAACATTTCTAACTAATGCTTATTAATCCGACATTTTGACTGTCACAGAAATCAACATTCATAACTAAGCTTCTATATCTTCATTTCATTATTCAATTGTTCCATAAATATATAGATAAAGTGGAACATAATCTTCTAGTTCCCACCGGTAATAATGGCTGGCGGTAAAATTTGGGAGATAATAATCCATTTTCCTTTAGTTGAACACTGAAATCGCCAAACTTCGGTTCTATGTAATCATGCTGCTATAATGTAACAAGATAAAATAATGCCAAACGTTTCACAAGACGTGAATTAGAAACGTGAATGTAAATAGCTTTCGCAAATAGAACAGTACTTGTTACTTGTTTATACAGAAAGATTACGTTGTAACCAATTATTTTTAAAATACTTCCCATGCTTTAATTGAATTGAACATATTTATGGCGATTAGAAATCTAAGGCTCAGCCTGGGAGAGAATTTTGGAAAGTGTGGGCCAGGACCTAGTAAGTAGGTACTATGCTGTCATTTGCCTGGTATTATTGAAGAAAATTCCCGAAAACAGGATGGACGCCTGCTGCGATCGTTCCCAAGATCTTTTGAGTGCTAAGCTAACGCTCTATTAACTTAGCTACTGCCGCTTGATCCTGCAGTGCGTGAGCCGAACTATATTTAATGTAAGTATACTTGAATAAGATTTGCGCGAATACCTAGAAATAGGAACCAATCTTATTCAGGTTCTTTTTCTGGTAGCATTACAGGAGATATGTATTGCGACAGAGTATGCGGATATTTAGAAAGTAGAGCAATGCATACAGACATAAGTTCGCAAACTGATTCTAAACAGTGACCGTTCATCTAAACAAAACCACAACAGAAAGAACTGTTGAGGAGAGAGAAAGAAGAGAGGAATTTGGACGTTGAACACAGAAAGATTAGGTCGGATACTCAATACAAAGCTATTAACAAATACGACGAAGGAAAGTCTAAAGTTCGAGAATTAAAAAAAAAGTCAAGTGATTAAAGATAGAATCAGAGATCAAAAAGAAAGAAGATACCAGCAGAAAACATGGGAAGAAAACAAAGAACAGACTTGAGGTTCAACCACTGATATCTAATGAAAAGGAGGAAAGATACTTGAATCAACAGGCTTCGACAGCAGGAGCAACCTTGCTCAATGAAGGGCGTAGATGTTTTGTCTGATTAAGCAATGGTTAAATGTCGACTATACGTTTCATGTTAACTGTATGTGTCGTGTTATGTTTGTTTTTATATTTTTATGGTTCATTTACAGTTTAGTTGATTCTTCCACAGTTGCAGATGGAAACTTTTCTGTCTTGGAGTAAACAAACTAATTGAGCTAATTAAATTTGAAGTTTAGCTATGGTTCTCTGGTCGAAATATAGTTTAACCCGTCATTGGTTTCTTTTCTTTAAATAATAAGAAAGGGAGAAGATCTCTACTTACAAAACGAGCTATAATTACAATATTATTTATATTCATTGTGTTGGTAACTTTCACTCACATTCTCTCCCTGTCTCTTTCGTACACCCCCTCCCAAACACACACCTACACACAAAACACACACACAAACTATGGTACCTCTAAACGAATAGAAAGGAAGATGACACTGTGGTCTCTTCTACGTAACATTTTCCGGATGCATTGAAGAGCGCGATTTCTGCCAAGCCTTGAAGAGAAAGCGTCGTTAACTGTTTATAGGGGCCACATCTCGAAGTTACGCGGTTGAAATTATCTCCGTTTTTATGAACGTCAGCAGTGCCGAAAGAGCTTTTGTGCTAGACTCCACTACAAGAGGCTTTAAGGTGAAGTGGTGGTTTTACCCAACGAAATGCCTAAGCCCTCTGGTAGCCATGAAACACAGCTGGCCAGAAATGGAGTTAGGATGCAATTGGATTTTCCATTAGATACTCTCCCTTCCCTCCCTTTTCTCCTTCACGAACTCCCTTTGCAAGATTACGAGCAGGCATTTATTCGTGGGACATTGTTCCAAGTTTTCTATTGTTAACTGGAAGGAAGCCTTATAAATATTTACGTTAAGTCCTGAATAACATTACTGGATGTTTAAGACTCCACTTGTTTACCTGATACGTTTAAAATACGTCATATCAACGTCAGACATAAATTAATTATACATAATCATTTTATTCGTAAATTATGCTGACTAATTCGCTCCTTTCCTAAATTGCAATCGTTAACGAAATAAATACAATTTTCTGCTCTTAGTGGTCAGTTTTTATATACAATGTTCTAAATATTCTTGCAGAAGTCTATATTTTAATAAAGATTAAAGCAGCTAACGTATACGCTCTCAGGAAGTGATGTGCAGACACCACGTGCCTACAGTTTCGTGATTTCAAGCACACCTGTGCAGATAACACATGATTTTGCAACACAATTGTATAAAATAACACAAGTTTTTATTTAGACTTTTTAACCCAGTTTTGTAGAAATATCACTTGAACTATCGGGACTAACACATGTGTTATTTTCCTAGTTTTCCTAGCTTCCTAGTTGCACTTCATAAACGTTGAGGTGTTTTATTTCGTCCATTTCGATTTTATAGATATTTAATGCCATTTTATATTTAATGGACAATACTAGAATCCTTTTGCTGACTGAATGAAGATACGATTGGGATCTATACCGGTAGCATACTTGTAGATCATTATTCAGAGACTCTTGAAGAAGATCATGAAGTGGTGGATTCTAATAGAGTGATGTAATGGAACTTGCAGCACTGTGCTTCAAATACTATATTCATCCCAACTAATCAAACAACAACCATCCAATAAATCTCTATCACAAAAGTCAACATTAAATTTTAAGTAAATATTTCTAATCTCTTGATGGAGGCGCATGCAACGGTGGATAAATGGTAGAGCACTCACCTCTTGTGCCTGGGATCTTCGGTTCGATCCCTGCTTGTGTCATGTAGGTTCTGTAGGGGACAAACACTGTGTGCGTGGGTTGCCCCATTTCTTCCAACTTTCTTAATTCTACCAATCATCTCATCATCATCCATACGGCCTGAGCGAAAGACGTAGCAAGGCCTTAAAAATGAAATTCAAATTCTTAATGGAAGTCGGACTTTCATATCCTTTCTGATGTATTGATAAATCTCAATGTCGGTTACCATTATCTAATAGCACACAAACATGTTTTAAACGTTTGTTTTAGGTTTATTTCATTAATTAATTGTTATCAGTTGAATAACGTACTTTAAAATTGAGGTCACTAAATTTCAACAAAGACTTGATACCATTAATAAGACGTTAATATAATGTGTATTCAGCTATTATTTTCAACTATGTTATAGATTTCGTTTCAAGGAATTCTTTCTAACTTAATTGAATCTAAATTATCATTGAAAGCTAATGGAATGATATTAACTATTATTTTATGTTCATTTTGCATGTAGAATATATTTTTAATTTCGTTCTAATACCCAATCAAACTTTGATTTCGTTAATAGGGCATTAGTGTAACATGATTTCAACTATCCTTTTCAATTATCACATACATTTCGATTCATGTGCGTCTCTATATAAGGCGATATTATTACACTTATTGAGAAATATAAATTTAGAAATCGGGATGGGCAAAAGATTAGAGAGTTAGTTTCTGTATGCGTGGTAATGGGTTCAAACCCCTCTGCGGTACATTGAACTGAGTGGTTAGAAGCCCACTTTACAAAAAAAAAAACTGTAGGTTGATAGAATCCCATCAACTTGTTTACCACGTACATAACAACTAAATAGAAATACAAACATACAATTTTTTTTAAATGTTAGAACTATTTTCACCGTTGACATTTTTACTGTATTTCACCGTTAATTAAACGGCTTATTAACGTTTCGAAAATAGGTTTTCTTCGTCGTCCACTTTTGACGTTGAATCTAACGTTTATTGTAAATGTTAGTTTGAATCTCTTTTCAACTATTATTAAAAGTTGGATATAACGTAAAAATATGTTTGGAAAGACTTGTTTTGACGATAAACTCTATGTTTATTCCTACCTGATGAGGAAAATGGCTCCGCACGCTAGTGAACCGATGCGTCTGGATTTGTTGCGACTACCTTCAAGCATATACGCATGCAATTACTTCAATACAGTCTTCGTAACAAGAAGAATATTAAAGGTTAGTCATTCAAGATACGACTACATATCCCAGTGGTTACAGTGACGAGCTACAAACGACTTGTGCGGAAACTTCCAGGTTCGAACCCCACTGTAGATAGTGGGAAAATTTACAAGAAAATTATTAATATCATCATGACAGCAACAAGCCAAGTCCAACTACAAATAAATACCAATAGGCACCAACCAGAAACCATGGTCTGTTTTTGGCTAATTGAGAAAGGTTGAAGTGGACGTAAACAACGTAATAAAAATTGTCAAAATCACATTTCATCATCGTCCACTTCTTGACATGAACACAACGTTTATTCTTAACGTTAATTTCTATATGTTTCTCAACCGTTATTCAACATAGAATACACCGTTGGTACTTGGACTTGTATATGGACTTTCTGGTACATATACAACATTAAAACAAACTTAGTAATGGTTCTATAGACTAAAGGGCCCCCGTATTCAAATGTTTCTTTAAGAACTAACCAAAGATAGAGCCAACGTCATTGTTTCTCCCAGCCTTTCAGACGATGTCATGTATGACTGATTTCTGTATGAGTTGTTGTTCCTAAGATCTGGGGTTACAGGTGAGAAAGCTAAGTAATTTAATTGAAATTACCACTTTTAGAATTAAAGTGATAGTTCCCCCACCCACCGCGTTCAGACCACGGCAAATCCAACGGTGTATCGCATCTCTGTCTGACTTGTAGTTTCTGAAATCTAGAGGGTACCGACGAACAGACAGGACAAACTGTATAGCTTTCCCGTGTGCGATAATAACGAGTGCGCTAATATAAAACAAGTGCGCTACTAAGGTTTCGGTACTAACGTTTAATCCACGTAATTTTAATGTTTCTGTGCTACTAGGGATAGTATTTAGTTAATTAGGATCGAACTTGAGGCATATTATCCTAAAAGATATATTTCTGTTTCTACAGATCCATATTCATATAATTTTCTATTCTAGGTAAGTCATGTCACAGTTCGTTGTCTATTGGAGATTTGCGTTGCCCTTCAATCTCTTGGAGAATCAACTTTAACGAGCACTTATGAGACCTTGCGGCTACTACTTTAAACAAACTATTTCGTACCTGCGCTTTAGACCGTCATACGAGAAACTTGGTCGAGAATATGTTCAAAGCACATCTTGTAATGAATACCAAGATGACAACGTTCTTATAAAAGTCAGAACCCCAGTAGCACACAAACGTGTTTTGAACGTTGATTTTTGGTTTATTTCGTTGATTAGCCGTTATCGGTTTAATAAAGTACGTTTAATTTTAAACCATTTTTCAACAAATACTTGATATTGTTGATAAGATGTTAATTGAACGTGGATTCAACTGTTATTTTCAACTATGATATAGACTTCCTTTCATGGGATTCTTTCTAATTCAATGGAATAAAATTTGTATTAAAAAGTTAATTGAATGCCATTAACGATTATTTTGTGTCCTCTCTTGCATGTTGAAATCACGTTGAATATCAATCTAATTTCCAAACAAATTTTTATTTCGTTGATAGTACGTTTATATGACGTGTTTTTAACTATTATATTGAACCGTGCCCTAAGTTATCTTTCCAAGTTAATTACATAAAAATTGTGCCTACAAGTGAAAGAATAAAATTAACTATGTTTCTTGTGTTCTTTATTTGCATTTTGAAAGCAGATTGAATCTTAAATTACATTTCAACAAACATCTAATTTAGTTAATGTGAAATGTTTTCAACTTTCCTTTTCAAGTGACACAGATTTCGCTTTATGTGCCCTTTTCTAAGACGACATATCACTCTTATTTAGAAATAAAAATGTAATATTACAGATTTGGTCAAAGTGCTAAAACAGGAAAATACACATAACTAAGAAAGAAGGAAAGTATTCTTTATTCTTATTTTTATATGATGGTGAAATGAGAGACCTGGATTTGTGGTGCATTGAAGACTGCATTTTATATCTTCGTAACACAAAGGGAATCATAAAAGAGTATTTACTCTCAAGGCCAATCCGTGGATCAGTGGTAGGGTGTAGAGTGCGGAACATTCAAGCTTCGAACCCTGCAGCAGACGATTGCATAATTTACTGTTCGAAAATTAATTCTGTATATCACGATGAAACTAACAGACAAAATGTAGCTAAATGCGTACACAAATATACAGCAACCAAGCTTTGTCTTCGCCAACTGGACCCGTTTCTTCATCGTCCGTTTCTTGATTTCAACCTGTTTCTGCTCAACCATTATTCAAGATCTAATGAACCGTTGAACACGCGGACATTTCGATACATTTGCAATGTTAAAAAAAAAATGTTTTTGAACTAACGTTTAATTCACGTATTTTCAACGTATGTGTGCTACTGAGGAAGTGTCCAACGTAATACTAGCAATCGTCAGAAAATACGTTACAATGGCTACAGAAAAAATGCAAGAAATAAATGCAAGCCAGTTTCATTTTTCCACACAACAACCCCCTAAAATGATACACTTATCTCCGCAACGTACTTTCGCTCAAACTCCAGAAGGCTTTGTGGAACAATTACATCACAATTCAATTACTACTCCTACAAGTACGATACTTTCTGAATATTTGTTTAGTGATTTTCGTAATAATTTATATTCAACTTACCTATTGGTGTACCTCAAGGCAGTGTCCTGCATGAAACTAAAACTCTATAACTTGAAAATTATTAAGTTTATTAACAAAGAAAAAAGTGTGTACTTACAGCAATGTTCAAAGTTTTATTTCTGCTTGTTGAAGTTCATTGCCAAACCTTCAGTTGAGCACCATTCACGTTCAAACGGTCTTGCAGTTATTTTTGGGAAACCGAGAATTGCGTGCTGACGGTGCTCCTCTGGAATATTCAGAATCACATCACTTATTTTGTCCTTCAGGTCGTCCAGATTAGTGGGTTTCTGTGAATACAACTTGGTCTTTACATGTCAAAACAGCCAGTAATCGTAAGGTGAACTTGCAGGCCAAGGTCTTAACGGACAATTTCAACAGAGATGGATTGACCGAAGAGGGCCTACACTTTGGCCTGCAACATCAACAGACTTACACCTTGTGATTACTGGTTGTGGGGGCATGTAAAGACAGAGGTGTATTCACAGAAACCAGTTGATCTGGACGATGAGAAGGACAAAATAAGTGATGTGATTCTGGATACCCCGGTGTCCCCGGTGGGTAAGTGGTAACGCTCACTGCCTTGTAATCAAGGGATTCCGGGTTCAATTCACGGGGGAGACACAAGTGGTTCTGAGCCCACGTTAAACTGTACGTCCCGTCGTTAGTACCTTACCAGTTCGTTTAGGACTTTAATAACAATTCAATCTGAATATCCCAGAGGAGCACCATCAACACGCAACTCTCGGGTTTCCAAAAAGACTGCAACACTGTTCGGACGTAAATGGTGCACAACTGGAGGTTTGGCAATAAACTTCAACAAGCAGAAATAAAACTTTGAACATTGCTGTAAGTACACACAATTTTTGTTGTTGTTGTTTATTAACCTTATAGTTTTCAAGTTATAGAGTTCTAGTTTCCTGCAGGACTTTATAAACACCCTGTATCATTTGAGCGGACTTAAACATTTTCTTCCTATCTCCCTTAAGAAAATGCTTTACAGGCCTTCGTAACGCCTCATGTGGATTATTGTGACGTAGTGCTTGCTAACCAGGATGATGTACACAGTTACCGTTTACAGCGCATTCAAAATGCCTTAGTGCGTTTTATATTTAATCTCAAACGTTATCTTATTTCAATAGGCTGTAATGGTTACAAGGCTCACAACGATAGGAGTGGCATTCTTTTAAGTTGTTTTTAATTCTTCCCGCTCGGCAACCTTCCTATCTTTTTCAACGTTTCAAGGCCCTATGCAATCAACACAATAATGATACTTCTAGATCTCGAGCGAACCATTTACTTTCTATTTCTCACCATAACTATCCTTTTATTCCAAGTCCTATACGGTTTATGTATTCCGTAAGTAGAATGGACTGAAAATCTCTATTAGGGACCCAATTTCATTAAGTTTTAAATCTATACTTTACAACCACCTCTTACAAGATAGTAAGTGCCAAGCCAAGTGTCTCGCTGGGATTTGTTTAAAATTGACTAAAATGGAAAGTTCTCTGCAGCCCAATGCGCATTGTACTCATTTTTGCGACCCATACCTATAATTCGCATATTTATGAGCCTTCATATATCCGGGATGCTATCGAAAACTACTATTACGCTCGGACACAAAATTACTTTCATTTTCTTCAGATAGAACTGGACATGAATGTAGATATCTGTAAAACAAATTGGACCAAGTACTGCTTCTCTGACGCATATTATACACACGGTCAGCCATCTTGGAACCGCCATATTGGATTCAAGTTATTTTTTTCAAATGCGAATAGGTACAAGTGATGCATCACATTAATGTAAAACCATCGCAGAAATTCACTGGTGTAGTTAGTTTTACAGTATCTCCAACGTTTGCAAGTCATTGAATATGATAGAGCAGCGATTATATTAAGTTGCTTCATGAAAAGTGTGGAATTGCCCTTTGAATTACTGTAAATAAGAAAGGATATGATTGCAGTCATATGCAGTATGAATGAAACCAAGTTATACATCTTTAGCAAATATGACACACACCGTCCGCCATTTTGGATCCGCATATTGGATTCAAGTTAACTTTTTCAAATGGGAATAGGAGCACATGATACATCAAATTCATGTAAAATATTTGCAGAAATACACAGGTGTAGTTAGTTTGACCATATGTTAAACCGTTTTGAAGTTATTGCATGTTAAATGGTGGGCACGCTACTAATATTGAACAAATGTAAAATTCTGCGGTGCCTAGTCAACAGTAACTCACGAACAACTTGAGTAAGGTTTTAGGTAATTTCTCTTTGTTACACCAAGTTAATGACGGTAATAACTGTAATAAAGGTAAAATATTCTATTTTCTTTTTCCTTACTGATGCTAAATGTAAGGTTTTAACTAAATAACCTGAAGCCTTTAGTTCTTTCTAGTAAACTTTAAATATATAATGAATTAAAGAAATGGAAAATGTAACATTATCACCTTTATGTTTTATTTTTATTTTTAAATTATGTCTATGAAAGAAAAGAATTTCTAAGGGACTGAAGCATAAACAGACGATGTAGTAACCATGAAAAGTAAAAGCTGTTCTTATTCTTCAAGAAAGAAAATAATGAAGGAAAGTAGTTCATTTTATTCTGTTGAAGTCGCCATTTCATTCTTGGTGCAGAGGAAACTCTTAAAGCCAGTCGGAACAGACGAAAGCGATTAGCGTTTCCCTTCTTAATCTTTCAAACATCCAACTCATTAGCAAGCTTTAAAGGCCAAATTTATTCTAGTCAACCAACGAGCTTTGTAAACGTCTTTCTACGCTAACATTAATGCAACCATATAATTTATTTTCTTTAGGTTGGGCATAAGTTCGCTCATAATTTCAACGCGAAAGCTAAAGTTCGCGTTGAAAAAGACAAAAGAAGGGAACGAATAAGGAAGTATTCTCTTTGAAATAATTCATTTTCTTTATTTAATATTACAAACATAATATTGAATGTACTAAGTCATTCTAGCACCTGCAAGTGATGTTATATGTTCTTTCTTTACTTTGTTAAAAATTAACAAAGCCATTAAACACCTTACACGTTATACAGGAAGTGGATATAGAGAGGTAGTATTTTTAAAAAATCTAAAATATTCTCCGAAAGACAATCTAAAACTATAAAAAACAATCTTTCCAGCTTTTGCCACAGGCCTTGAAAAGAGCGTGACTACTATTAAGAGAAAGGATATCGGAAATATCATAGAAATATACCGACTACGTTTATTTACTAAAATACTCCACAAACTTGATTTTACAACTAAATAAAATGGATTTAACTGCTTGTGAACTTGTGTGTTTGCAATTTTTCGATTGTTGAGGGAACAAAGTTTGCTAGCTGGCGGTAGGTGACACTATGGTTCAGTAATATTCTGCTTCCTCCCCAGTAGTACAGAAACGTTGAAAAACGGTGAATACAACGTTAGTCCCGATACGTAATTTTAACGTTGTATATATACACATAAATCTTCGCCTTTTCAACGGTTTATTTAACGTTTAGAATCAACACAGTCTTCATCGTCAAGATGTGGACGATGAAAAAATCGTATTTTGGAAAGTTTTTTAACGTTGTATTTGTCCGCCTGTTCGACGGTTCAAAACCACCTTTTTCATTTGGCCACAAGCGAGCATTGAACCTCTTGACGGAGAGACAGTTACTGTCTTCGTCTATAACTATCACGTTGAAATATTACTTCGTTTGTACCACATGTCTGCAGTAAGGTTGGAAACTGGAAATTTCCCCATTCGTCGTTTGTAGCTCGTCATTCTAACCACTCGGCTACGAAGTATCTTCATCACTGTTAAAAGCTTTTGTCCAGTTGCCCGGAAAAAAAATCAGAAATCTGGCTGAAGGGAACGTAACTAACAAGGGAACCTGACGAACCAAGTTCCAGGGATTTTCGCCGGACTGGTTCCAAAAGAGAGGGGACAGGGTAGTAAGTCAGAATGTGATTATTTTGTTTTCGGAGCAGGCGTGTGAGAGGCAGGAGAACGGGTTGAGGGTGAACTGGTGCTTCGGTCCAGTAAAAATGTACCCGTTTTCTTTTGCCAGTTTCTCATAAACGAAAGCAGAGAATGAAGTGTAACTTACTATGATTATAGGTAATGCTGTTTTACACTAGAAACGACTAGTGTGAAGCGCCGTAAGTGTTGCCAGCTGTATACATTCGCAGTGTTACCAGAATATTAAAAGCTCGAAAATATAGGTGAAGGCAGGGACTATAACGATGAAGTCAACGTCATTTACTGACAAAGTGTAGTTTATTCTAGTGCTGTGTACTACTGCGCCAATACTATTGTAATAAGCACAAAAAGAAAGCAAAATAACACAAAAGAGCAATGATGCGAATTACAAATGAAATCAAGATATTAGTTGAAAATGTATGATAATTGGTCATCAAATGCTGTTGAATTAATTGTTATAGGCACTCGCTCTTCTCTCTTTCCTTTTGCAGTTGACACGTACGCTAAAACGAAGTTCCCACTTTCTTGCTTTCACCTTTCCTTTTCTATCTCTATAAAAATATTTATGGGATGAAATATTACAATCCTTGTGGAGTACTGATAAACCTGTTGTTCATTTTTATAGCGATTCTAATGTTTTCTTTTATTTGTCGTTTTAGGATGAATCCGAAAGTGGTCATTCGCCTGCTGGTTCAGAAATGTGGCACATCTGATGACACACCATCCATTGCAGATCGGGAAACGTTCGACCAGATATGTGCCGAGTTATTGGATGAACCAGTGATCGTTGAGCGGTATGAATCTCTGACATATGAGGACGCTTCAGACCTGGATGTTGACTCAACTGATCGTAAATATGGTGATGAGGATATCGACATGACATCGCAAGCTATATCAACGCAACATGTGCCGAAAGTGTCGGAATGAAGAAGCAACACCGTCATCTCAAGGCAGTAGCTCATCGTATGCTCCGTCACCGGAAAGAAAGAAGAAAGGAGTCAGCGAACTGCCAGAAGAATACAAAGAACGGGTATTCCAGTACTGGACAAGCACAGCTGGAGGAAAGAGAAGGTCTCTGGCATCTGTTCGATCCAAGTTTTCAAAGATCAAATCGATTGGCGTGCTGCAGAACAAGGGTTAGGTGGCAGAGTAGCCATAGGCTGAACCTCGCTCGCTTAAATAAAGAAAAATTCAATTCAATTCAACTATGAACGATCGCGAGAAAAGATGACGTCGCGCGTGAAGATGAGTACTATAAACACCGGAGTGTTTGAGCACTTTAAAGAAATGTCTGCACGCAACGCCATAATTCACGACAGAACAATCAGACAGTGGGCATTGCAAATCAAACGCCGGGTTGATCCAGATGATAAGCTGAATTTCAAGGCATCAGATTCATGGATTTACAAGTTTAAGAAAAGGAACAGGATTCTCGCGATCAATTACTCATAAAGTGTCAAAGACCTGCGCCTCAAAAGAGGAGGATATACAGCGGAAATAAGATGTATTCGTCAGAAAAATGAAATCCTTGCTCATCGAACGACATTTGGTTCCCAAACAGCTACTGAACACAGATCAAAGTCGTTTCAGAAAGAAATGCATTCAGGACAAACACTTCACCAATGGGCATTAAACTAGTATATGCAACTGTAGGATCAACGTCGGCTACGACGCACTCATACATGATAATGCCTATAATCTCAATGGACGGAGATCTACATTCGCCGATGTACATGCTTTGTGCAGAATCCAGCCGGAAATTTCCTCAAGGCAAACCAGCGGATCCATCAAATATTATGTCTTATGCTTTCTGGATCTGATAACATGAAAATAGAAGATCAGAAGATAATGCTGACCAATGTATTCTCGCTAACTGTGTCCACTTTATACGAAGAACCCATGCTTCTACTTCTTGATTCGTGGTCAGCCAATACGGATGAAGTGTTAATCAAATCATTAATTAAAGAACGCATTAGTGAATTTGAATGGCATTTGATTTCACCAGAATGCACAGGACTCATTCAGCCACTGGATGTCTTTTCTTCCGCCGTATAAAGCATTTGTTAAGTTCGTGACTGATGCTATTATCGCGACCGAAGTGTTCAACATCTTGCATCGGGACAACTTCATTCGTCTCCAATCCTTCACTCATTATCAGTTTTCGTCCCAAATTTTTCGAAATATGAGTAATGCATGGTACAAGTCAGGATATCTGGACGCAGAACCGGAACCATTCAGGACGCCGATGCAGTACTGCTGTGACACTGCTGGCTCTGAAGTCTGTTCATCAGATCAGTACAGTGCCTTTTCATTCATGAGATGTGCTCATTGTAACAACACGTTTTGACTGAATCATCTTCTCATTGACAGTCTGCATATAAATTGCACTTAACTCGAATTTCCTTATGACTATTTCAGGATTACTGGTGATTTCGCTTATTACCACTGAAATCAATATAGTATTGGCGAGGTAGTCGCTTCTAGTGTAGAACAGCATTACCTATAATCATAGTAAATTACACTTCATTCTCTGCTTTCGTTAATGAGAAACTGGCAAAAGAAAACGGGTACAGTTTTACTGGACCGAAGCACCAGTTCACCCTTAACCCGTTCTCCTGCCTATCACACTCCTGCTCCGAAACAAATAATCTCACATTCTGACTTCCTACCCTGTCCCCTCTCTTTTAGAACCAGTCCGGCGAAAATCCCCGGAACCTGGTTCGTAAGGTTCCCTTGTAAGAAAAATCAGAAATCCTTCAGTGTCCAAAAATATTCAAGCAAAGAATACCTAGAAGAAATATCTTCTAGAAGAAATGTATTATGCAAGTTCACAATCTGAATCTCAATAATAGTGTTAGTGCGAACCTACATAATAGTAGAGAAAATTTCTTATTATTCTTTGCTGGAATATGTTTGGAAAATCCAGAGTTTCTGTTTTTTCTAAGTCGCGTTCCACTCAGCTAACTTCCTTACTTTTACCAGGGAACTGGACGAAACTTTTAAACAGTGTACGAGTTCTACAAAAGAATATGTATGTTCTGTGTTGAGAGATCATAAGAATAAGAAAATATTGTTCATAGACTGGAAGGGATCAGAGACGACAATCACTGCAGGGACTTTCTGCGAAATGTTTAGATGCCTACGGATAGCAATGAGCAAGAAGAGATGGCTTTTGGTTCGAGACTGTGTAGTAGGTAAGAAACAATGTACAGGATTGGAAAAACAATCATGTGGCAACTTTCATTCAGGAGGGGATCCAGAATTCTCATTCGCATTATGATTAGTGCCAGAGAGCCAGTGGTAGTGTAGTCAGACAGCTACAGATTAACGGTTTCGTATTAATCTCGCTTTCTTCCTTACACTTTCTTCTTGGTGAATACCTATCACCATCACTATGATCGTTTTTATCTCTTTTCTTCATTTCATATCCTCAATTTAATACTTTCCAAATATGAGGATAAGTGAGATGAATAAAGTAAAAATATTTGTTTTAAATAATTTATTGAAGGATGGTTAATCTCCTGGCAGCTCTCATGCACTTCCCGAGTATGTTAATGAACATATGTCACTAATATTGTCGCCATCGCTTTCCTCCTTTGCACAGAAAGCCACTTTCCCTACGAATTGCAGTTACAACCTTGCAATTGCAGCTTGAATACAGATTGTGCAGATAGAATATTTAGTTAACGCAATTATTGATATATAATATATTTTTTCCGTATGAAATATCATGCACCTACACCTTTCCAGGAGGTGCTGTCTCTGGTGGGAAAAAGTGAAAAATGACAAGAATGTTATAGTTACAACCTTAGAATTCTGAGCTGACGATTTGTTTGACCCGGGCGAAGAGTGTCCTTCAGAGATGTCACTCCATTTATAAGTTTTCAATTCCGCTCGTACAATTTCTGCTACGGCAAACATTATTCACCACTCTTAGCTTTCATTCTGCGATGAATTTCAATACATTTTACACGTTTATTAAACAAACATTTCATAACAGTACTCTGCTCTTCTTCTGTTCATGTTTCAAGTAGGTCGGCCACCTTCACACTATGACGACGCTTGTTTACATGCACTCTTCTGCCACCTACTGGACATTCCATACACTACTAGTAACAATATTGCCAACGTAGAGGACAGTGGTGCACAATTTTGAATTTTTACTACAAATTTAAGGTCTTCATTTGACGGCCCCTCAACGTTTTCCCTTCCAATCTAATGTTCGTTACGGTTTGATTTGCTTCATATACGTTTTACTCGCGGTTATTTTGATCCTATTTTCCTCATAGTTACCCTGCAAGCGTATTAAAATCTTGATAACGCTCCTTTTCATGGTGCTCTAACCTTAATTTCGATTTTTGAAAGACGGAAAGAAATATTACAATTTTAGAAAGAATGATGATGATTATAATATAACTCTGTGATATGAAGTTACAAGTGTTTTAAATAATTGCCGAGTCATTTGACGGTCATTTGACGTCATTTGACGGTCAAGATTATGACGGTCAAGTGCCAAAAACAAAATTTGACGGGAGTGAAGAAAAACGGGAGGTTTCTCCATTTTGAGCAAAATCCTTTCGCGATTTTGTACTATTTGCAAGGGTCTAGATTTTTTTGCATGTTATTAGATTTAGCAATTCGAACATTGTAAAGGGGCCACGGTGGCTCAGTTGGTAGAGCGCTCACCTCTTCTGCTAGGGGTCGTCGGATCGATCCCTGCTCATGCGATGTGAGCTTTGTGGTGGACAAACACCGTGTGCGTGGGTTTTCTCAGGTTGCTCCCGTTCCCTCCCACTTTCTTCATTCCATCAATTCATCCCATCATCATCCATACGGCCTGAGCCATAGTTGTCTAAAAGCCTTAAAATAAATTCAATTCGATCATTGTAACGATCCCAGTGGCCGAGCACCCTGAATGAGGTTTTTCAAGTTGTTTCTCAGTCACACCAGACAAATGCAGGAATGTACCCTTCAATATAGGCCCTGTCCGACACCTTCCCTAATCCTTTCCCCTCCCCTATCCCAGCCTGTTTCCTTATATGCCTATAAGCCATAAATTACATTCAAATTTGAACATTGTAACATAGATTTTCGGATTTGTTGCACTTACATCCTTTCCAATCTTTTCCCGCCTTCAAATATATTTAATAAAGTAGGCGAGCAAAAAAACACTCCTGTCTCACTTCTCCTTCTACTTCTGTTCTTTTTGAAAATTCGTCATCTACCTACTATAGTAGCATTTTCTTGACAAATGATACTGTCTTTTGTTAGAAGTAGGAAAGCCGCAAATAAATCAACTATAGAAATAACCACATATTTCCTGTTCCTAGAACTAATTAATTTTATGTGAACCTTTCAACACGGAAAGCATGGAATATATGAGGTAATATTGAGTAACACAAGGTTGTATGCGTGTGAGGGAGAAATCGAAAGAGAGAGATAGATCGAGAGAGAGAGAGAGAGAGAGAGAAGTAGAGGGAGAAAGAGAGACCTTAATGTTTTCCCTTCAATTATAGCTTCCGCTCATAAGTAAATATGTTTGCTTCTATGTTTCAAAACAAATATTTGATAATTATGTTCTCGTAAGATGTGCTAAAATACTTCCACATAATCAAGAGAAACTGGGAACTGGTAAAAAACTCCTTTTAGATTCAAACTAACATCCAACTATTACTGTAGACGTAAATCCCACTTACACTACTAACTTGTACATTTATGCAAAATTGTATTCTAGGAACAATAGCTTCAGAAGATCGTAGGTTCGATCCCAGTGGCTGACCATGCTGACTGAGGGATCTCAATGGCTTTCCCTCAGTCATACCAGTCAAATGCTGGGATGGCACCTTTAACATAGGCCCTGGCCGATACCTTCGCAAATCCGTTCCCACCCCCTATCCCGGCCTGAGCGTTAGATACCTACAGGCCATAAATAAAATTCAAATTCAGGAATTAAAGCATTTAATTATTTAATTAATTTAAATGTAAGGACTAGGCATGCAACACTGATATTAACATGAACATTTAAAAATATATTTTGAAAGAACAAAAGAAGAAAATTGTTGTTCCTGTTGGGACTCGAACTGGGGACCTTTCACTCAAGAAGCTGACGTCTTGGCCAATCGTCCACTTTCTTTATATATTGATATTTATTCAACAAACTTTGTGCATGAACACATACAGAAAAGAAATCAAAAGTTAAATGTGATACATTTGCTGATACCTAATAACTATTGCTTTGCGAAAGGCTCATAAATTTCTAGAGGCTGTAGTTACATTTGTGTGTGTTTGGTTTTTGTTACATACCTTAGAAAAAGAAAAAGAAAAAGGTAAACATAATAAAAAAAAAGAAAAACACGAAAACAATATTGACCTGCCTTAAATATAAATGGCCCTATAATAATTACCATATAACTTATCTTTATTTTTCGATTTCCATGTATTGAAATTGCTCTAACAGATATTGCACATAGTATTTTACATCAGTGACATGCGGTTGATATAGTAATACATAAATGGTTTGGATGGTTATCCAGTACATGATGCGTCTTTTCGCCCGTGGAAAAACTCGGAATGCCGGATAGTAGATGATCTGCTCAGTAGTAAACATGTAAAAAAAACCTCGAGTAATTTGGTTCATAATAATTTTGTACTGCATCCAGATATTGATTTTTGTGGTACACTCTGTTATTTGATGCACTAAACTGTCCAGGTTTTGACATGGAACACATAAATCACTATTAATTATACGCTTCTGATATAAGCGTGTCTTTTCGGGCCAGATCTTATGAATGAGTTGAAAACCTAAATTGTGTAAATAAGGCAGGCGTCTAATTTCATGAATATTTTGCCAAATAGCGGACCAGTCCTCCTCCATGTGAGTACGTTGTACTAATGGTATAGAGGGTTGACTTGTTGTTCTTAAAAAACTATGAAATACCTTCACTGTCCATACATCAATTGGTAAGTGAGAGTTAAGCATATAAGTGATTTCACATAAAATATCGGTAAGATATGGGATAATAGTTTTCCAGTCTTGAATATTGAGAGGTAGTGTTCTATCTATGGATTGGCAAACGGATTGAATGACCTGTCCGGAAAAGGAACTATGAAACTGGCTAAGGATTTGAACAGTTCGATGTAATCGTAATGCTGCTCCTTGTATAACGAAGTCCCTGAGATTTAAACCGCCATCCTGTAATGCTAAATGACAGGTACTGCGGTGAATGCGGAAAATATGTGTATACCATAGAAAATGACCGATCCATTGACCAATTAATGCTTGCGACTTTTTATTGAGTGGTAAGATTTGCATGACATGAGTTGCTTGACTTAATATATAAATGTTAACGAATTGAACTCTGGCCAAAAGGGTGGAAAAACTGCCCATATATTTTTTAATTCACTAATGATGCGTTGTGCAAGACGTTGTGAGTTAAGATCAATCGTGTGTTGTATGGTAGGAGCCCAGCGAATGCCTAAATAATCGCGAGAGGATACTACCGTGCCATACTGTTGATACTTAGCCTTAGGCGCATTAGGCATTAGTAATATTTGCGTTTTCTGCGGGTTGATTGCAATTTTGGAGGCTATTTTGAAGGAATCTAAAATTTCTAGGACCTTGTTTATTTCTTGTTAGTCCCTCGCTATTCAGACTGCATGGTTCATGTAGACTAGCGCCTTGAGCGTATTGCGACGGTATGTCATACCTGTCAGATAAGATTTGACCAATTGAATGACAGGTGTTAATGCTAGCATGAATAAGTGGGGTGACAGACTAGAGCCCTGGTTTAGTCCTCTCTCCATACGGAATTCGGATAGCGTTCTGCGATTGACCTGTAATTGGATAGTTCGTATTTTGAAAATATGATTAATTAATATAAGGATAGCTTTGGGGAAATTCATATGCTGCAAAACTTTGGTTAAATATTGAATGTTTACGTTTGAGAAAGCATCTTGGAAGTCCGTTGACATAACCACAAAATCTGGAACACCTTGAAATTTGTAAATATGAAGCAGTTCTCTCAAGTCTGCGAGCATGACCTGTATGGGACGTGTGTGAGCCACTCCTCCTTGACTGTCATCCAATAAGTCTTTCATATGTGGCTGAAGATTTTATAGTCCACATGAAGTAAATAAATTATACGATACGTGTTAGAAGTTTTTTTAGGAATTAGTATAGCTAATACTTCTGAAAGGGGCTGGTCGATGAGCCTATCTTGTAAAAAAGCATTAAATAGTCGTGTGAGAACCGGAATAATTAATTGATGAAATTTGAGATACCATCTGACCCCGAAACCGTCCTCCCCAATGGACGTGCCTTGTTTCATACTTTGCAGCGCTACTAATATCTCCTAGGAAGTGGAAAGTCGCTCCATCTCGGTAGCTGCTGTTGGGGAAAGCCGGTTCCAGGTCGGTACTTGCTTCAGAAAATCAGCGGGATTGGATTCTTTTTGCTGAAAAAAGTCTTTGTAATCTTGTCTAATATTGTTATATATTTCCTGTCCTTCTACTTGCAACCCTGTGTTGTTTATATAACTATTGATGATTTTTAATTTTGCTCTTTTTCTTTCGTTAATGATATGGGGGTAGAGGGGAACCTCCATCACCCCTAATTGTTTCAACTTAAACCGTGTGAGCTGGCCTTGTATCTGTCTATTCTGTAATTTTCGAAGAAAAATTTGCGTTTGTTTTACCTGTGCAAGCCACTTTGTGTCTTCCTGCGCCAAGGCAGTGTAATGGTTCAACCTGGCATAATAATACTGAACCTGATTCCTTTGTTACTGGTATAATTGTTTACAAAATTTTTAGTTTCAAATCTAAGAGTTTTTTAAATTCGTCCACCAGCGCTGTAAATTGGTTTGCATGTGTGGTTTCGTTAAATAATATTGCCATATATTGTGAACTAATAAAACATACTCAGGGTTATCTAGAATAGATTCGTTACATTTACAAGTGCATTTACAAAATAAATGGGTCGATATCGACCCGTGCAAAGAAGCTACGATCATTAAATGATCAGAAAATATG
>JAGDQP010026173.1:0-11449 GCA_022664845.1 Lepisma saccharinum
ATAACGTTTAATCCATCTTGATATGAACATTATAACGCGAGATATTAAAATATAAATAATTCACAAAATGGACGCCGCAACTAAGTTATGACATGTATTATGGAAAATCCGAGATAGCTATTTTTCTCGGTGTGTCATTCTGAGCGAAATGCCGTTCGTTCCACAGTCAGTCACTAGGGATGGACACGAGTCGAGCTAAAACTCGACTCGACTCGAAACTCGACTCGAATTCGAGTCGAGCCAGAGGTAATTTTCTCGAGTCGAGTTTCGAGTCGAGTCGCTGTTTTTCGGTCGAGTTTCGAGTCGAGTCGAGTTTGATGTTTGGCTCGCTCGTGCGACTCGATTTAGCTCGTTTTTAATGCAGGTAAAATAAGCCAAAAATAGACCCCAAAATCGAAAAATTCCTGCATTCGTGAAACTTTGGTAATAAATTACCTTAGACATGAGGTTCACAAAACCGAATAAGCATAAAAATTCTAGGGGGGAAGGGTGTTTTTGAGGGGGTAGGGGAAAAGTACTGGAATTCCATTGTTGCGTGAAATAGGCGTGTGAGGCGTCGATTTATAGGTTTTTTGGTACGCTGAATGAAAACCTCATCAGGTCAAGAAAACCAACAGCAATAGAAATTTATGGCGGAGGGGGAATTTTCGGATGTTGGCCAATATCCGGATAACGGGTAATATTTGGATGATGGATACAATCCGGATGGTTAAATAGATACCGGATAATTTGTCATCTGGTTGTCCGGAAATTTTGGCTATCCCAAGAAGACAGCATAGAGACATACTGTAGGATTTGGCTCGAATTCGCTCGTTTTAGCTCGACTCGACTCGAAACTCGAGTGAATTTCGAGTCGAGTTGGACAATATTTGTCGAGTCGAGTTGCCGAGTCGAGTTGAAAGATTTCTCTTACGAGTCGAGTCGAGTTCGCTCGAATCCATCCCCATCAGTCAGTCAGAGTAATGTCTTTTTGCTGTGTGAAGTATCGAGCAGTACTGCTCATGGCTTCCAATTGATCTGTGCTTGACGTGATGAAAAAGCTTATATAAAGTGTACAGGTCGCAACTGTCGCAGACCTGTATGTGCACATGTAGTGTAAGAACAATGGAGTTTCATGAAGTTATCACTTTTGACGGTAGCGGTGAATTGACTAATGATGAAAGGTGTAATGTTCTTGCTAATGACGGAGGCTGTAGGTCTGTCTTGAATTGCAGAGAAGGAAATGGATATTTTAGACGTTAGTAGGCTGGGAACTTGAATCACTAGGATGGTGTTAGGTTACTCCATTTGTAGATTTTTCCTCTTGATTCAAAATGGAGTCCTGGAAAGCTTCTAGTTCGTTTAATCGTCCATCTGCAACCTGCTTTTTCCCAAACTCGATATGGCAAACACGAATCTGAAGTCCTTTGATGTGTGTATCATCTCTAAATAAGAAACCATTTTCTAAAAATCGTTAATTTTTAACATGGGATTATATAGGATTTAGATACATTATGCATTAAGCTCATAAATTATGGTCATAAATGACACTATCTGCTAATATGACGGCCGGAAACTATATCACGTGACACGTTGAGGATTGTTCGATTCGAATTTCAAGCTTCGCTTGTCATGCTGAGTACATTATCGTTTCCTTGTGGATTTCAATGATAAGTTATCAATAGTTTATTTTGTATTGGAAGTTGCATCCACTACTGCTGCTAATACTACTACTAATACTACTGCTGCTGCTACTACTATTATGACTACTGCTATTACTGCTAATAATAATAATACTGCTTAAACTACTATTATTATTACTACTACTACTAGTGCTAATACTACTATAACTACTACCACATGATGTATGGACAGAACAACCACCGATAACAAATAGACAGACAGAATGGATATATAGAAAGAAACCCTTGGGTAACCTTTTACACGATTTTCCCATTCGAGAAGGAAAAATAGAAACTGCAATGTTATGAATACACATGTGTCATTTTCCATTGAATATTGAAGCACTGAATTGAATTATCAGACTTGGTTGTTCTCAAGCCGGTTAAGCCCTGACCGTTTGGGCCCTGCCCGGCTCGAGATTCGTGCCGGGCCGGGTACGGCCGGTCAAAGAATACAGATCCAGCCGGGCCAGGCCGTCTTCGGGCCTGGGTTTGCAGGGCTCTGGTTTGAACCGACGAACCCAAGCGCTAAAGATGAGCGCTTTAGCCATTGACCCACCGCGGTCCGCTCTAATCAGATAGGGGTTACGCCTTTCCTGATAATGAAACCACAGTTGCTGTATATTCGCCGACTTCATGTCGTGTCAATTAAAAAAGTCAATCACGCAGCGGCAGTTTTGACGATGGGATAAAGCAAGCAGTAAAATGCATTTCAGCAACATTTTGTTGTAATTCGAAAACTCTTGAGTAGGAATGGATCCACCAGGATGCTGATATCCAAAGCTCCGATCTTCGGGGTTTCAGATATCCGATCCAATGGCTTCGTCCGATTTCGGTCACAGGTTCAAAGACCCAGAATTCGGATTTCGTTATTATGCATCTGCAACTGCAATGGCGCGATGGTAAATTATGAACGGCCCTGGAGAATACCTTCCCCATCCTCTGCCTGCCTCATCCCGGCCTTAGCCAAAGAAAGAAATAAAGAAAGAAAGGAGAGACAGTACTGACTTTTTAAAATTTTATTTATGACCTTCAGGCATCTAAGGTTCAGGCCGTGATAGATGAGGAGAAAGGATTCAGGAAGATGTCGGCCAGGGTCTATGCTGCAGGTGCCACCCCGACATTTGCCTAGTGACAAGAAAAACCCTGGGAAAACCTCAGTGAGGATTATCGCTGGGATCGAACCCACGACCTACCGAATCCTACGCCAACGCTCTATTACTGAGTATTTCCGGTATATCGATATTTCGGTATGGGTGATACCGAATTTTCGGTATTCCAACATACCTATTTTGGTATATCCAAATTTTTGACGGCCCTAAGAAATTGTTTTCTAAATGTTTTGCAATGGTTCTGAAATGTTTGCAAACATTTGTGAAACATTTTAATGGAAACAGAAAACACAAAAAACACGTCGGAAAACAGTTTGCAAACAATGTTCCCGGAAACATGTTTCCATGTCTGGACGTGGCTTTAGATATAATGTGGGAAAATGCCACCGAGAGTTAGAACACTAGGTCTTGTCACTGCAGTTTTCGTAAACACTAATAATTACAGTCCGCTAACCAGGGCTTATCGAAGACAAATCGAATTAAATTTAGCTCGCACTTTAAAATATATATATATAGTATAGTGTCGTTATGAACTGTTCGTGATTATCATATAATTCTTAGCATCGTATGATGTAACCATGCTCTAAAAACTTAAGATATTGCTATGCAAAACAGGCACAAATGACAATTCCATCTGTAGTAACGAATTCCAATTTTATCTCTCAGCTTGGCCAATATTTACAAGAGATGTATTTCTTACCTTCCTCTAATCTCTCCCTTGTATCAGTTTCAAGACAATCAGGAGTGTGCATTTGTCATTCAGGACTTGGCGGCACGTGTAACATTGAAGACAACGACACGATCGTATTCGTAATTTATGGGCCTCTTACCACTATTAATAGACTACAATTACAAAATTTATATCCCTCGTTGTTTCTTCTATCCACTGTACAAGTGTCAAGCAAATCCGCAGTGTGTGTTGGTAGTTATGCCCTTGCTAAAAGGTGTCTCATTGCCATATGTTCGCACTTTAGGGGGCTTGCCCCCTTCAATCCCCCATGTTGGCCGATATAAAAAATTCGTATCTGTTAGTATTCATTCCTTTATTAACTGCAGAAGTTTCAAGAATTCCGCAGTGTGTGTTGGTAGTTATGGCCTTGTTAAATGGTGTCTCATTTCCCTATGTTCGCACTTTAGGGGAGTTACCCCCTTCAACCCCCACGTTGGCAAATATAAAAAAATACGTAAGACTTACTTTCGTCCCTTTATCGACTGCAGGAGTTTCAAGCAAATTTGGGAGTGATACTTGAGAAACCTTGGTTGTTAGTTAAATACTTGTTGAGTACATACCACTAATGTAAAGAACCTACATTAACATGCGTTAAATAAACACAACAAAACCTAATGTAAGAAATCTTGGTGGCAAGTTTAACGGAAACATTTAATGATAATATTACAGTATTTGCATCATTGAAATTGTCGAAGTTATAACTCTTGCAGATGTAATACGTCCACAAGAATACAAAACGTTTCGTTCTCAATACAGAGCATGCGTCATCTTTCCCAACTTCAACTTACGTTTCTCGCTGATTTCTATTATATACTTGGTATTCAATTTTCATTTCCTCATGTCGAAGAAGTGAAAAACATGATAAGATCTAGTCAGGCAGCAGCAAGGCAAACATATTCTGTAGGGCGACATCGATCTCTTCGTTGTCCTTTCTCTGACCTGCACGTGAAATGTCTTGAGAATGTTTCTCGAGGGAATCACTTCAATTACCTGACCTGCGCAGCTCTGTTTTTCTCCCAGTCACAAGGGATGATGATGCTCTTTCCTTATCATGTAATATGAAAAAGCTGTTCACATGCTTGGGAAAGGGATATTAAATTTATTTCTAGCTTATCTCTATCAAAAAGAACCTTCAGACATGAAAAACAACGCGATTTTGTCATATCTTCGTGAGTGCTGTCATAACACGAAGAATTGCTTTTAATATCCCCAGTTTTCTTGTTAAAAATGTACTTCGCTCTTTTTCTTCTTTTTTTTAAGTCCTAATGTATTGGCCGCGTGAACCGAATATACTCTACTTATTTTCTCTCCAGAGTTGCCATTGAAAACGACTGCGTTTAGCATAAGCAGAATGTACAAATGATGACCACAGGGAAAGAAGATACTTTCTCTCTCTCTCTCTTTTTTTTTAATTGAGATAAAGCTGCCATTTGTTTGCTCTTTGAAAGTCTTTAACAAATTATCATGCAAGAGAAAATAAGCATACCCCATCTATTACAAGCAAATCTTAATTTGATGTGCAGGCCTACGTAATGTTGGTTATGAACATTTAAAACGTTCTCCTGTAAAATCAATTCAAACATGTGAACACTACACCAGGGTTTCTCAACCTGGGGATCGCGACCCCTAGCTGAAAAAATAAATTTAACTAAGGTTTTGTAGGTTAAAACTAATACGTGTCAAAGAAAGTGTTTTATCTTGCTTGCTGTTTTTAATAATTACTATAAAATGTAGTTTGCCGAACAGTTTTGGATAATATAATTAGGACATTTATTATAAATAAAGGAAATAAACTGATCTGTTTTGAAATGAAAAGCAAATATTACACAAAATAAAATAATTGTGGGTCGCCGGTTAGAAAGCATGGTGAAAGGGGGTCGTAGCATGAAAAAGGTTGAGAAACTCTGCACTCGACAAAGCAAACTTGTTTCCATGTCGTCTTTAAATAGAAAGTAAATGCTTGCATTGAAATAAATCTGAATTCACGCTTTAGCATACGGGTTAAACGGCCTGACCCATAGATACCTAAGGCCATACATAAATTCAAATTCTAATAGGATAAAAGTAACACATACAGAATATATCTATCTATTATTTCAGTCTCCACTACGTTTAACACAAAATTAATGTATCTAGCCTTCAAAGTAACACAGATTTATGCCTGGACAAATTATTATTAGCTGTCTAATTAAGTTAAACACAAGTAGCTGCATTAGACACATATAAGCAGTTAACGTAATTTATACAATATGTTAGAAAAGCATTCAATAACGTTATCATGACATTTTAAATATACCAGATTTTCTTCTCATCTAAAATTTATCCTACTTACTTAGGAACCACACTCAATATTCTTTGGATCTGGCATTTTTCCAGAATGTAAACATGAAAGTTTTTGAACGTTTAAGGATATACAATGGGATCACTACTTTTCTTGAGGTTTTAATATATCAACTTAATTGTTCCGAAAAACTGGAATCTGAAGTCTTATCAGAGCATACAGTGAAAAGTTAAAGGTATTCAGGGCTGCCACTGACTTCACTGGTAAGAATTACGGACTATATACGTTAGATAATATGGACCAAAAGCTGAAGAAACGGGAACTATCCACTATCTCCCGCTTCCACTATCTTCGTTCCATCTCTTCTTTAACGATGCACAAAATTGTCAACATACTTTCAACTGTAGCATACATTATCACTGAAACAACGAAATGCACGATGTGAAGATAACTAAGTACAGTACACAATAACTTTATTCAAGGGCAACGAACATTGGAAGAACCATAAAAACAATTATGAGCTACTCTAAATATGTCTAAGTCTCTTTGAACTCTTTCGGATATTTTCAACCAGGCCCGTAGCCAGCCGAAAACCTTAGGGGGGGGGGGCAAAACTTAGGGGGGAGGATATTCGACATCTCAAACAGATTCCCTTGAGGAATGATTTTAATTTAAAAATGCATGGGTGCGTAAGAAACAGGGGTAAAATACATAGATTCCAGCGAATTTGCTGTACTGTTTATCAGTAAAGGAGACCGTCATCGCCCGGTTATATGTCAGTGATTAACTGATTACGTTTATCATGTGTAGTCATACGAAAAGTCATCTTATTCGTGCTTATTTCTATCCACATACACTCCAGCGAATGTCTTGGAATCCCCAACTTCCTTTGGGCAATCCGTTGCATAATTTTGGGATATGCAGTTTTGGATAGTGGTGGTCAAGTTTGAGGGTGCAACGCCGCCTCAGTTCTTCTCCTAATGGCATTGGAATTATAAAGTGTTATGGCTCATTTTCCCACACTTTCGGAACCCTATAGCGCCATAAGGAAGCATTTTTGCATCCTCGATTGCCTTTACTTTTCATAACGGAATTTCGTGAAGTAGGTATGTCGGTGTTGGTTTACAACACCCTGTATATATATTGCATTACCTACCACAAATATCACACATAGCTTTCGGCGATAAGCAATGATTACGGAAAAGTAACAGAGAAACGGTAACGTGAAACGGATAGATATATTAGACCTGATTTAACCCAGCCCCGTCACCAATCAAAGTATTTTGAAGGGGCACTGGTCCTGATAGTCTAGGATCCGTTGCTTGATCTGATCAAGCATATGAGCCACTATAATATACAAAATTCACAGTATTATTCAAAACGGATCTATAAGAATGGCATTATTATTATTTCCAGAAATTTAAGATAGCTGAAGTTTGGAATTATCTATCCATTACTCTATTTAATTCCAAACAACCAGACCAGTGTCGGTTTCGATACTAGCCTACATTTTCGGTTGCAAAACCAAAAACTGATTTGACTAAACATATTTCTTATACGAGGGTCGTTCAATAAGTCCTTAGAAAATCCACGAGATGACACTCGTAGAATCGAAGGACATTTGCTCTTAGTAAGCGTCATCTCTCACTAACGTTTGAGCTGTATCCATCACGTGGTTTCATTTCCATAGCAACAAACTTTTGTTTATATAGCAAAAAATAGAAAAAAATCAGTTTCCTGTGGTGATTAAACACTTCTAATTAAAAGGCTTAACACCGAAAGAGATCAAAGCTGAATTGAATAAAGTTCATGGCAAATCTGCTTCTGTGTTTGAGACTGTCTACAATTGAGTTTAACTTGGCCGTACATCCACAAATGATGAAGATCGTTCCGGACGTCCAGTGAAAGTGACTTCCTCTTAAATGAATGACAAAATCCAGGATATGGTTTTGAATGGTCGACGAATCAAAGTGCGCGAAAGACCACAGTCATATCACAAGGTACAATGTTTTCAATTTTGCACGAAAAATTAGGTGTGAAAAAATATTGGCAAGATGGGTGCATCATTTGCTCTCAGTGGAGTGGAGAAACGGGTGCACACCTGCGCAGTTTCGATGGCGAGAGGTATGGAATTAAAATTCGAATTATTACAACATCCACCGTATTCACAAGCTTTAGACTCCAGTGACTTTTTTATTTCCAAACTTGAAAAATGTATCTATGGAAAAAGATCCACATCGAACGAGGAGGTCATCGCCCAAACACATGTCTATTTTAAGGACCTTCCAAAATCCTACATTTTGGACGTCTTGAAATTTTTTTAGAAATGTTGAAAAAAGTGTATCGAGCTAAAAGGAGATTATGTAGAAAAATAAAAAAAATCTACCAAAAAATAATTTGTTTCTCTATCTTTTTCTAAGGACTTATTGAACTGCCCTCGTAGTATGATATTGATGAATCGAAGCCCGCATCCTTGCAATGCCATCAGAACGTCCTTTCACTTGTGTGTGGGAAAATTCTTATATTTGGGCTGATATGTGTAGTATGTTCGGATGAAATTACTTGTGAAACTTCTCTAACTGAAAGGAGTTCGCGCCTCATGAATAATTCTGGCCTCCAATAAGCATTTTTTTAAATGCCCAACTGCTTCTAAGGAAGATATTTTGGATTCCGCATTGTGGCGTTTGTCCGTCTGTCTCTCACAATCCAAATATTATATCGGTATTAATAGATAAAAATTTTATTTTGTATCTTTGTTATTTGCTTCTTTCATTTCTTTAGAAACTGAATCAATGCCTGTTTTCGCTATTGATAGATTTCCTTCCTTTCACCCAGCATTTTTTTTGTAGAAAATATCATAAATAGGATTTCATTTTCTCGTGTTTCTCTTGAATAAAATTTTTGACATATTCTTAACCATAATGCTTTATATATCCATTTGGTTACATTGTGTTTCTGTCAGTTTTTGCTAAGTATAACAAGTGATAAAGTTGCTGTCTTTTTATGTCAACTTCAAGAGTTTTGCCTATGCGGCAGGACCTTTTAGATCGGTTTATTCTTATCCATTTTTCTATTTCTCCACGCCACGATTGGACCAAATACACATGTGACGGTGGATAATCTCTGTTGCACTATTTGTTTCTGGAAGCTGTGTGGAATTTTGTTCTTTTCATTAAAAAAAAACATTTTTGTTTATTTTCTTGTAAGGAGTTGAGCCACACCTATGGTGCCTAAGGTGCTTTTGTGCTTTTATATGTTAAACCATCTCTATATTTGAGCCGATCAGTTGCCTATCGGGCCACGTCCATTTCAGCAAATTTTACAGAACGAACTTTCTGAGCTCATATCTGTGGTCTCATCCATCACATTCATGAGTTGCCAAGACAGATGGTGAGATTGAACCTTCAGTAGGATCAACGAGGTCTAAACCCCTTTGTCAGCTGAACGATTATCATTTTCAGATTCATTTAAATCGAAAAAAGGCTCTTTCCAACAAGAATGGACATGGCCCGACAGGCAACTGAATGACTAATTTTAGGAGATGATTGTCGAGTTCCACTAGGGTATCAATTGTTTGTCCCAAGCAGGAATCGACTTAATGATCCCAGAGACTATTGCTGTGTTAGCTGCACTTTTTATTGAACAAAGAAGCTAAGTTGATGATGTACGTACACTGCTAATTTAAGGAAGTGAATAATTCAATGTTTATTATTAGAGTATATTTTTATATAGGGAGAGCATACATACACAAAAAATAGCTGTGTTAATTCAACACAATGAGGTGTCCCAGCGTGACTACCACTTTTTGTGTGTTAAATCAACACACACACGGTGTTGATTTCGGTACTGGGAGAAAAAAGTTACGGCTGCAGCGAGATTTGAACGTAGGTTGTTCATTTATACTCGAGCGTCTTAGAGACTTGGCTAAATTGCCAGACAAAAAAAGCACTAGACGCAAACGATATTTATTGAACAACATTTAAATAAAATGACTGCACTATAGATTTAAACAGTGTAGAGGATCAAATATACGTTGTTGGACTCGCAAAACAAACTAAGTTACTTGCACAACTTATCCCATGGTTTAATCATTTTCTATTTGTCGATTGGGAACCAGAATTCCCATTCATTGAGAATATTCCACTTCCATGAAAGCAAGCAAGATGGCGAGAGCCAAACACCTGACCAGACTTACGGCTTTCTTATCGTAACATGTCAAATGCTGCTCTTGCTTTCACAAAAATGGAACATATTCTCAATGAATGGAAATTCTGATTCCTAATTGACAAATGAAAAAGTGATTAAATCATGGCATAAGTCGTGAGAGTAACTTTGTGTTTGGGGCTCAGCAACATTTTTTCTATATCCTCTATATTGTTTGAATTTAGTGTATTTACTTACTGGCAATTTAGCTCAGACGGTAAGGTTTTGGACTTCTAACTCAACAACCCATGTTCAAATCTTGCTGCAGCTGTAACTTTTTCCCCAGTACCGAAATCAACATCGAGTATTGTGTTGATTTAACACAAAAATGGTAGTCACGCTGGGACACCGCATTGTGTTGAATTAACACAGCTATTGTTTACTGTGTAGTCTATTTTAAACGGTTAGTTCTAACTTCAGGTGACACTCGAGAGCATATCTAATTTCTTCTCTAATTTTACAAAATTTGGCATGCACCTTCCGAATCGCACCCAATACGTGTAACAGTGATTGTCCTATTATTATCACAAAATGTTAATTTAGTTTGAATATTATTTTGTAATATTTCTCGCATAAGAAACTTGAAAATGAATTTGCAACTTTGTAAGGGGACATCAAGGCCACATTTTCTGAAATTTACTATAGGAAAGTACTTCTAAAACTATGTACACTTCGTATCAAAAAAATTGTAACAGCGAACACCGTGCAGCTAGGCAACCCAAATGGCACCTTATTATCCCATAATCGTGTCTGGTAAACAGATCACCTCTTTCTCCTTCCTTCGTTTCGCTCATACTTAAATCAGCAAGAATCATGAGCACGTTTTTTTTTTTTTTTTTAAAATACACATGTATTATAATAGTATCGATACAATGAAAGAATAAAAGCGAAACGAATCGATATACATAAGTTGATGGAGGGAGAAATTGAAACATACAATGAAACATTGAAACCGATGGATGTCAGTTAGACAGAGGCAGAGAAATGAGAGAGAGAGCGAGCAAAGGGGAGAGAGAAGAAGAAGAAAGTAAAGATAAAAATCTGGAATTTAAACGTAGTCAAAAAAGATTAAGTTCAGTTCCCACAAATCTAACAGCAAGATAGAAGTGACTTTTGCATTTTATATTTGTTCAGGGCTATTCGAATATATAAAGCGTCCTTCAAAATATCATTAAGTCATCACTTTCAAAAGGGAGACCAAACTTTGTGGTCAGGTTAAATACTCATGATTTCCAGTGAAACTCCAGTTTTGAGCTAAGTTAATGTCAAAAGTGCAACATACATGCTCTGTTTGCGCGGGGTTCGTTCGTTCGTTCGGGCTTATTAAACATACTGGTTTGGAATACTCTGTATCAGGGATTCTGCAAGGATTTTCAGATTGTGTGGTGTACATTTTAATTTTCCCGTTTCTTCTCAGCTCTTCTCTAGCACATTGGCCTATCATCCATGAGCTGGCGCCGTT
>JAGDQP010026173.1:11459-26182 GCA_022664845.1 Lepisma saccharinum
CTAGTGGTATACTACAGCTCAACAGCTGAGACGTGACGTCCTGGAGGTCAGTGGAAGATCGTCTCTCGACCCAGCAAGAGGCAGGTGTGTGCATAGAGTGTAAACAGACGTATTGTCTCCGTTGTGAAAGGAGTTGAATGCGCCGCAGCGGACTTGGAGAACGTCGCAATTTGAGCAACGGGCAAAAATCAAATTCTGCCAAAAACTAGGCAAATCGGCAACAGAAATGTTGCAGATGATCAGGCAAGTGTACCGTGACAAGGCCGCAGTGCTGTGTTTAAGTGGCACCAACATTTTGCGGAGGGGAGAAACAATTTAGAGGATGATGAACGTACTGGTCGGCCAACAACAGTCCGAACTGAACGCAAGATCGAAGAGGTTGCAATGGTGGTGCGCGCCCAGTCGGTAGACGACATCGCAGCAGCAGTACGGATCAGCCATGGTATGTGTCACAAAACTCTGAGGGATGACTTGAACATGTCGCGTGTTACCCAACACAGTGCGCCACGCATTCTGACAAAAGACCAACGTGAAGAGCGGATGACCATTTGCGGTGACCTGATCAGTAGTGCTGACGCTGATAGAACGTTCCTGAACCGGATAATAACAGGAGATGAAACATCGTGCTTCCTGTACGATCCACAACTAACGAGGCAAGTAGCCACCTGGAAATCGTCGTCATCTTCACAACGCAAAAACCCGAGACAAGACATGTCACAACGGAAAGTGATGCTTGAACTGCTTTTCGACTCGCAGGGAACTGTCCACATGGATTTCACCCCACAAGAGCAACTGTCAACAAGACTCGCTACAAGGAGATCCTTCGCCGCCTAGGCGAGTTCAATACGTCGTAAACGTCCTGAATTTTGGCGCAGGAAGAACTGGATGTTGCTGCACGACAACGCTCCTGCACATCGCTCTGTCCTTGTCCGCGAGGAGCTGGCAAGGCAGCAATTCACCGTTTTGCCACACTGTACTTCCGGCAAGTGAATTATGTCACTAACTAGTGGGCTTCATTATCACTACATTTTCCTGCTTACGCATAGATGCCTATTATTTCTTCCTGTACAGCATCGTTCTTTTCTAAATTCGTTGAATATTACCGAATAGAATCACTTTTGATGTATAATCTTCAAATACAATTTCATTCTTAATTTCCATCTGCTTTGAGAGTATATAGAGATATACGAATTTCCAACAGTTTTTTAAACGAAAATTCCAGGCAAAAAATAGTGATCGTTATATATGGCACTCGAATAAGGAATATTCGAACCCTTAATCCGTTGATTTTCACAACTTCTGAATTTTTACCATGTTGTCTTGAAGGGGAAAAGTTCACGATGAGAAAGAATACATTTAGCACAATCAATATACTTTCATCCTTGATCGCTTTCTGTTGTTTAGTTGTTCAAGTAACGCCTTGATCCAGGTCCTGTACCATTTCAAACAGTACTCCTCAGGTTCTCGAATCCTTGCCCATGATCGTACTCCATAGTACTTCTCTGCCTTTTGTCGAACTTCTACTCTTCGTTGCCACATATCTCTATATGCTTTCTCCATTTCTTCACGTTGTCTACTTCTAGTTTCATCATCATTTCCATCGATCGACTTCGTCTATTATTCCGAACGTAATAGCTTCGACTTTTTTGGTATTTTGCATCAGACATTCCCGCTTATAAGGATTACAAATGTACCAAGGAACTACGTCTAATCCTTCAGGTTTGAATTCTTGTATAGGCGTTCCATCATCAATGATGCGAATCGTCACTTTCAATTTCATCTCAGGATCATCGAATCCTACGTTGAGAGGGTTGTTGGAGCATGGATTGGGTTTTGCTCTTAATTTCCATCTGCTTTGTGTATATAGAGATACACGAATTTCCAAAAGTTTTTTCTTTTTTCTTTTAACGAAAATTCCAGACAAAAATTGGTAATCGTTATAAGCGTACTTGAATTAGTACAAGTGAAAAAAGTTTTACAAGTTACATGGTCTTAATCCATGGGTTTTCCTTGTATCTCCTACGATTAAATCTCTTCAATGCAATAAGCTTCATTCCAACTTAGTTCTCCTCCTTCATAAATCAAACACTTCCAATCTAAATATAATCAATAATCCCTCCTAATAATAAATGTCTACGAATTAGAAGTCATTAATTACATCAAATTTCTGAAAATAGCATACATGAATTCAACTCTGATCATAATTATTCTCCTAGTCAGAAGAAAACATCAATTTTCCTTAGACGCATATTCTTGGAAAACATTCTTCTTTTCCGATTCAAATTATATAAAAAAAGAAAAGAAAGGAGAACGGAGAAAAAGCTGGAACAATATAATTTATTTGAAGAGTCAAGCCAAGTAGATAGGTAATTACTCATACTAAAGAGAAGTGACTAATCAGCTATGCTGAGAACATCACCATCAAAAGAAAAAAAAAAGCAGAGATGAATGTAGTCAAAAGAGATAAAAAGATCTAAAGTTACCCACACAAGAGCTTTATAGCGTTCTCTGCAACTTCTCTCAGTATATCACTGTCAATAAATACCCATATCGGCATCGTTTCCTGACTACAAAATGAATTTAAATGTATCGCCTTTAGCAATATAGGCTGTGGCCGGGATAAGGTGAGGAGTGCGATATTGAAAGGAAGTCTGCCAGAGCCTAGTTTGTAGGTGCCATCCCGACATTTGCCTGGTGCGACCGAGGAAACACCATGGAAAATCTCAGTCAGGATGGACGACCACAATAATCGTTCCCAGGACCTTCCGATTGCTAAACCAACGCTCTACCAACTGACCTACGGTCGCTCAGTACAGAATGCTCAAATAAATGATTACAGTGTTCAAAATGCACAAACGTTTCATACTTTTTAGTACCAACAACCACAATAGCACTGTCAGTTCTGTCATAATGAATTCTTGTTTATATAAATGTCTTCATAGTTACTACTATTTATAAAGAACACACAAAAACGCATAGCGTACACCAAGAACACTTACGATATACCAGCTGGAAATTCGCATCCTTTCACTACACGTCTATTTTTCACCCGTGCACACTTACCTGAAAGAACAAAGAAAGGTATATTCATTATACTAATAACACTACGTAAAGTATTATTTAAAAACGGTCAAGTTCGATTCAGTGATTTAAAAAAAAAAAAATACATATCTAGAACTTAGGATGTCTCAAATGGATTCATGTATGGCTTTTACCAGACCACCAGGTTAACTGAGAAAAAATTTTTACTACTTACCCAGTATATTTTAAATAACCTAAAAATAAAAGGAGAAAGTTTCATTTATTCCCTTATATATGCTTTACATGTAGCTGAGAAGAAACAGCAGAAAAACAAACCTGAGTCTGATGAAGAATGCCTTAAGCTTCATGAGGTACAAAAACACGCAAAGCAACGATGGCTATTTAATAAAAGCGAAACAAATACCAACCACTACAGTAACGCGAAACGAAACGTCACACATAAGTTCAGAAACAAAAAGCGAGAAGAAAGAGGAAAAAGGAAATACAAATAACATACAAGATCTATAGAAAGGGGTAAACTCGTTAAGAAAAGGTTACCAGCCGAGGTTGATTAGTAATGAACGTGCAGATCTTCAAGCAGATCCGACCAATGTGTGGAAAAGTTATTTCGACAAACTTTTTAATGTGCACAACGGCGGACAGAGGAATTAGAAATCCATACAGCAGAACCGTGGATACCCAAACCTAGGGAGATCGAGATTGAGATCTCCATAACGAAATTGAGAATTTCCAAAACATCAGAAACAGACAATATTCCAGGCGAATTAATTAAAGCGGGAGGAACAGCACTAATCAAGGAACTACATACATAATTGGTAAGTGCTATATGGAGAGAGGAGGAGCCTCCAAAGGGATATAAAACCTCAATAATAGTTCAGATTTACAAAAATGGTGATAAATATCGCGGCAATAATTATTGCGGAATCTCATTACTTCCAACCTGTTACAAAGTATTAAGTAATATTCTATTCTGTTAACACGCCTAAGTCTATACGTAAATGAAATAATTGGAGATCACCAATGTGGATTTAGAAGAAATAGATCCACGTTGGACCAGATTTTCTCCTTAAGACAAATCTTACAAGTAACACTATTTCAAGTGGACACTTAGATCTAGAAGCGATATATGTATTTAAAATCAGCATAAGAAACTGAGTTTCTGTGTAAAATATTAGGTGCCATTGGCCAATGGCTGAGGAGAAATTGATGATACAGTCAGATTCTTCTCTGTGGAGGGTGATATAAAAGTGTTGAAATACCATTATATTTTTATATTGCTAAAAGAAATGGAAAACAAATATACAGTAATGGGTACTGGGTGAAAGAAGCTTCCTTGTGGAGGGTATAGTCATCATGTTCGTCATATTGATTCTCGATTGATTTTCTTAAATGGGAAAGGGGTCGTGTAATATGTCATTCTGAACTACATTTTACGAGCAAAACGTTTCTAAAGTAAGTTTTGCCGTAAATCTAATATTGTGGGAGATAATAGTATGTGACGCAAGCATCCAGTAACAACACAATAGCCTAACACACATTTCTTCTCGAAATAACGACGGAAATGAAACAAAATGCTTACAAATTGTTCCTGAGTATAGTGCCCTATCGATATGGGTGTGTATACATTTAGGTTTCATTTCCGTCGTTATGCCAAGGCAAAATAGAAGTTTCCAGGCTATTGTATCATTACAGTCATATACTTTTCTCACATTATTATATTTACAGTGAAACTGACTTCAGAAACGTATTTTTCGTAAATTCTAGTCCAGAGCGAGATATTACACGACCCCTTTCCCACTTAAGAAAATCAATCGAGATTCAATATGGCGGACCTCAAGATGGCGGTCATGAAGAACATATACTCTCCACAAAGAAGCGCCTTTCACCCAGTGCCCATTACTGTGTATTTGCTTTCCATTTCTTTCAGCAATTTAAAATTATAATGGTATTTCAACACTTTTATATCACCTTTCACAGACAAGAATTGGACTATTGTATCATCAATTTATTTTCAACCACTGGCCAATGGAACCTCATATTTTACACAGAAACTCGGTTTTTTATGTTGATTTTAAATATGTATCTCTCTCCTAGATCTGAGTTTTCACTTGAAATAGTGTTACTCGTTAGAAAAGAAGTGGAATACAATGGACGGTTCACCAGCTATTCATTCACTTTAAGGATTCTATTAAAAGGGAAAAGTTATACAGTATGCTGACACGATTTGGAATTACGAAAAAACTTGTTCAACTAGTGAAGATGTTTCAGCGACCCCATAAGCAGACTACGGATAGGTAATAATAAGTCAGACAGCTTCGAGATTCGCAACGGATTCAAACAAGGTCATGTCTTATCACCACTGCTGTTTAACTTTGCGTTACAATATGAGATTTTAAAAATTAAAGGGGAAGAAATTGAATGGTCTGAATCAATTGTTCCTATACGTGGATGATGTAGATTTAATAGGGGCGATATAGATCCACTACCAAACAACATCGATGTCTTAGTAGAAGCGAGCGATGAAATAGCTCTACAGGTAAACATAGATAAAACAAAATACATGATCCCAGATAGCATCCAAACTTGTAGTGTGTTTGTACAAAGTTTGGCCTTGCAAGTTTGTACAAAGTTTGGCATTGCAAGTTTGTACAAAGTTTGGCATTGCAAGTTTGTACAAAGTTTGGCATTGCAAGTTCGTACAAAGTTTGGCATTGCATACCCTTGAGGAGACTCTTCTGAACAATCACGAATCAACTTTCTTCAAAGTTCTACTCTAAAACAGGATCAATAAGCTTCCCCAGTTTAGATTTAAAGTCTACATAAATGCCTTTATTCCAGAAACGGTTTTTATAACATAAAATGTACTTTCTTCAGCACAAGAACCCATGGAGTAATCGGTAGACTGGTGGACAACAAACAAATCTGTGGGTTGTGAGTTCTAATCGCACTGCAGAATGAAATCTTTTCTCGCTGCAGGGTCGATGTTGGTCTACCAACGTTTTAAAAAACAAGGTTGGTAGCAAGTGTCCTCAAAGGTTTGTAGTAAATTTGGCATCCGCCAACTAGCAAGTTTGCTCCAATTTTGCTTCAAGTTTTCTGTGCTATCTGGGATAACTAGCCAAAATACAGGGAATGAAGGTAATAAGAACATAATAATTAAGGATGAGACCATAGAGAAAGTAAACAAATTTTACTTGGGAGCATACGTAACAAGTAAAAGCGAGGTCATAGAAGAAATAAAAAGTCGTTTAGTATCGGGCGACGCATGTTTCTATTCAGTCCAGAAACTCCTAATCTCGCGATTAATATCAAGGAAATTGAAATTCAAAATATACAGAATGGCTATTCTGCCGGTAATACTTTACGGTTGCGAAAACTGGAGTACGACCCTAGTATATGAACATAAATTACGAGTGTTTGAAAATAAGATCTTGAGAAAGATATACGGGAAGAAACGGGACGAGATAACTTGAGAAAGGAGGAGACTGCATAATGAAGAACTCCACGGACTGTACGATTCACTAGTTGTAAGAATAATGAAATTGCGACGACTAAAATGGGCAGACCATGTAGCTCCGATGGGAAAACAATTGTTATATTCCATCTTGGTTGGAAAGCTGGATGGAATGAGACCGTTGGGAAGAGCGACGTCATTGGGAGGACAATATTTGAAGGGATCTTCGAGAAGTATGTGTTCGTGAATTTGAAAGCCTTTAGGCAAAAATGGCTCAGGCCTTTAGGCAACTATGTTCGTGATGAAAACTGGATTGATGTTCCCCAGGATATAATCCACTGACGAACGTTTGTTGCTGCGATGATGAACCTGCGCGTTCCGTAAGTCATAGTTAAACATATGCTTTACGCTCTATCATATACTGTGACATGGTGGAGGAGTCCAGAATTGATCCCGGTGGGATTACAGTCAAAACACACATCAAGAAGAAAGAAGAAAAATGGGAAACCGAGAGGAGTTGAACTTACGATTTTAAGAAAAACTGAAGAAAGATCACAAAAGTGAAATGAATAGCAGACACAATCGCGCTATTAGTGAAAATAAACAAGAAATACAGTGCGGAAATTTTATAAATTTATACTCCAACGTCACATATGGGCGAGGAATTCGAAGATGCAGGGAATCTTGGGTAATAGTAAATAGCCTTATCGAACAGTAATGGGAAACTTCAATGTAAGACTAAGAACTAAGCAGAGGCGAAACTGGTTTTGATGGGGGAAAAATGAAGGCAAGACAGAATAGAAAATTCTCAGAAACCAGAAAACTGTTCAATTCGAACAGATTTTTCAAGGAGAATTGGATAAGCAAAGGTTCATATGGAGCTACATGCGAACTAGATCATTTCTGTCAAATAGTAAGAAATAATTCCAAATATGTCTCCTGTGAACAACTTCAAAGTCTCTAGCGAACATAAGACGGTCAGATCTAAGTTCAAACTAAAACACGACTACAAAGGAAGTCGAGAGAAAACTAGACGGAAAAAGTATGTAGAAATAAAGCATTGTCTACGATAACACGGCAAACAGCCAACCAAACAGCAGATTTTAAAATGAGGAAAGAGACCAAAATTTCAGATGAAACTAAAGAGTTGATAAAAACAAGGGAAAATAGCTCAAGAAAGAATGAATACACAAAAAATAATAAAGCCTTTAAAGAAGAAAATAAGTGAGTACGCATGGAAATACAACGAAAATCTTGCAGGAAGACGATAATGGAAAGCAACAGTATGAAGAAAACGAAACAGCACCTCATGATATGGAAAGTAACAAATGATTGAATTAAGATATCTGATGGGATCATGGGAGCTTCACAGTCTAGTGGTTAGAGCGTTGAACTCATGTCCACGTCGTCCCGGGTTCAATTCCCGGCTGGTGCACCCCACTTTTCGGACGTCCACCCAGCGTCGTGAGGCAAATTGGGAGTCAAGTGAATAAAGACGTGACGACCACTTGGTCTAGAAAGCCCCTGATACGCTTGTTCGTGGTCAAGGTGACGCACAGTGCTGACCCCACGGCCATCACCCAGGTGGACGCAGTTCCACCAACCGCGGACAAATGGCGTTGGGGCAGGCTCAGGACCTTTCGGTCTGTAACGCCAGTGGTTATTATTATTATTATTTTATGATGGGATCGTGAGCGTTGGTTTAGCATTCTCGATTACATGGGTTCAATGCCAGCGGTCGATGATTCTAAGTTTTTTTTTCAGAGTTATCTCAGTTACACGAGGCAAATGTCGGGATGTTGCATTCAACTTAGGACTGACCGACACTTTCCCACATACTTTCCCCTCCCCTATCCCCGCCTGAGTCTTAGATGCAGAAAAAGCCATACATAAAAATTCAGATTCTGATGGGATCGTAATCAGAAACAAGAGAAATTTTCTTAAATATATGTAAATTTTTGTATAGGGTACTATACTACTCTGATGAAGAACTACGACAAGAAGAGATAAAATAAAATGTTATAGAAGTTTCTGAAGTAATGAAAAAGTGGATAAAGTACTTAGAGTAGCAAGGGAAAATATTCAGAAGATGGACTCACAACGAAGACGTTTAAATGGGGAGGTGAAAGAACTTGCAAAATTATTCTCAACTGCCTCATACAGAGAGTTGTTTGAGTTGGGAATTGTTCCAACCACCCTCAAGTAGGGAAGCGGAGTCGGTACACAGAAGCTTCGACTCCGACTCCTGAATTTTTAATACTACAGACTCCGACCTTTATAAAATTTGTAATACGTACTTCCATACACGCAAAGTACAATCAAGGAGAATCATCAGGCTATTTTTACAACCTTGCTAAGCACATATTAAGCTTATTTGAAATTTCATATTGGCGTACAAAATGGTGGAAGAGAGAACGATAGTACCTCGTGCCTAGGAATAGTTTAAAAAATCTACGCACAATTATTTTAATGTGAATAATCGACGCTGCAGCTGGACGATTGTTATAATATAAATTAAAATAGTTTTATTTATTAATTTAAAGTATGTATATCCTAGGTACAGCACATGGTAGCCATTTTACACGAGGAAAAAGTACACTAAAACGAACACTATAGTATGAACAAAAACAAATATAATATACATACAAGAAAATACAACACATATGATATTAACGTAAATCCCTTTCGCAAAATATCGTAAATGTAGTTTCGTGAAAGTAGAAGTCAGAGGAGTAATTAGTCTATAAGTGATACGGGTATGGAGAGCTGATTAAAAATTATTTTCTTCCTAAAGATAATATTAGAGTTTTGATGTAGAAGTGGTCGTTAAACCTATTATTAGATCTCGAAACATGTAACTTTAAAAGGGGAAGAATATCATTTATGCGGATATTACCATTCATAATTATTAAGGTGGTTCAGTGGTAGAGTGCTCATCTCTAGTGCATGGGGTCTTGGGATCGATCCTGGCTCATACAATGTGCGCTCTGTGATGGACGAACACCGTTTGTGTGTGTTTTCTAGGAGTTCTTTCGTTTCCTCTCACTTTTTTCATTCCATCAATTCTCCCATCATCATCCATTCGGTCTGAGCCAGAGTTACCTAAAGGTTTTTAAAATAAAATTCAAATGAATAATTTTTAAATGAATCTAAGGTTCGAAAATTTACGGCGGGTAGGGAGGTAATTTAGTTGAAGGTAGGAAAGAATCAGTTTTGAATAGTAATTAATAAAGCCTGAAATGGTAAGTGAAGTTAATTTAATCGACTCAGGGCCGGTTTCTCCAACGTCGATTAAATAAAGATCCGTCGATCAGATAACTAACCGTCCGTTAATAAAAATTTTCTATTTCACCAACGTTAACATTACAAATTTAACAAACCGTTTACAATCGGACCGTTAAGTGAAGATACCACTTGATTTCTAAATTTCTCATAAGCTAAACGAATTCTGATTGGTAGAGTGAAAAGTTGTGTACGACTGACAAATGAACTTCGCAATCCGCAAGCCATAGGTTGCTGGCACTTGTTCGTATGTGTTTGTATTTTTATACATGTGTGTGTGTATGTATGCATGTATTCAAATGATCTCCAAATAAATAACAATAAAATAATATTACAATCCGTAACAGTAAACAAGGCAAGAATCTTATCCTCTCTCGAGTCTCGACTTACGGAAGCAAGTTTCAGTATATATATCTTTTCGACACACTAGAGGAATAGAAACAGATGAGTTGAAAAATGTATGTATGAATATGTTAATACAGATTGTTTCTACTTTCGTTTACATAGCTAACTGCAGTGCTCAAAAGATTGAAGCCCTTCATTCTTATAAACACAGATAGGATAGCTAGTTTTCATCTATTTCATGGAAGTAATACTTTATGTTAGCTACTTCCGTTGTGTGGCGTTACATGTAGTTCCAATGTTGTTGTTTTCATAATTACGGATGCATGCGAGTATAATGAAATAAAGTCAAGCAACGGGGTGGCTCATGGATCAAGTTCAGTTTAGGTCACCCAGTTACTGAGCAATACGTACGCTTTATACCACTCATTCCCTTGCAAATAATTTACTTAGACACTTATGTAAATACCTAGCGGTAGACAGCAACCCAAATTCAATTTCGAAAAGCCATACTTAATAATAATTTACATAAATACGTAATCGATTTACTTTACACAGGTATGGCGCCACATGGGGAATATCAGTGGCGTCATTTCGTGTGAGGAAATCACGTATTTGCTACATAATTAGTGGAAAGATATCGCGGGGCGCTAGAAAGCGTAGATAGGTTAGGTAAAGCCAGGTAGTAATTATTTAATCATTATACTTGGAGCACATCACATTTAACAGGCCATCCTTGTATTCAGCTCCAACGCGGAAGTAGCTAATTAATTGCACGTACTTGTTGCACGTATTGCACGTATTTCAGTCTCATACTTTCATGGACCTAAATCTTTCTCCTGTGAATTTTACATTTTTTGGCTTACCTAAATTGAACTTAACCCGGGGCTGGGGCACATTATTGAAGAGCGTATGCGTGTTCTTGCACTCAAATCATCCTTGCTCCATATTGTTCATTGCACGGATCCGAAATAATGTCAATATCAATTACAAGTACATTCAGCGCCGCATAACAAAAGTAGCTAAAAGTAAGAAATACTTAATATGAACAGGAATGACTTATTGGCAATAGTTAAAGGAGATATACTCGACGGAAAAGCATTCTTTGTACGTAGTATGAAGTAGTCTTATCGTTATGCTAACTTTTCCTGTTTACATGTGAACATTTATAATACACGATCGGTAATGTTCACAATACTTTCTTTTTTACTCCACATCATTTCCCCTCCCAAAATATCTTAAATCGACGTTTCTGGCATGCACTACCACTCTCCGAAACAGTTTTGTAAACTATATACAGACACGCATTAGAGAAAAGTATTCTCCTGAAATTATTTAAAAGGAATTATCTTAATCGTTAAGACAATGTGTACAAAGGAGTAGTAAAGCGACTTCGTGCTTTTTTTTTTTTTAACAAGACTGCCTTTCTTTTGTACGATATATATTAAAAACGATGATCAAGTGCGTAATTTATACCTTAGGCCTACACACCTAACGCACACGTCTACTTTTCCTGTAAAACCATTCTTTAGAGCGCGTCTTCTTAAGCATACCCATATAGGCCCCTAAACATACTCGAACATCATATTTACATTGCCCGCAAAGCAGGCAACATTGTTTTTAGATTTTTTTAGAACTATTGAAATTCATTGTGCCAAGTTGTATATTTCATCAAGCAATTTTATGTTTATGCTTTACATTTCTTGTTTCCCGTTTCCAAACTTTCGAGATACACAATCACTATCGGACCGTTAAATATTTAATCGACGAAAATCTTATGATTAAAGTTAACGACAGCTTTAACAAAGCGTTAGCGTTAACCGATGTTGATGAAACAGTCATTTCTCCTAATAAGACGTTAAATGTGCTTAACGGGTTGTTAAATCTTTAACCAGCGTTGGTGAAACCGGCCGTCAGAATCTTTGAAACTGGACATATATAATTGTATTTTATTATCCACAAGTCAACAATTATCCGCTAATAAAACTTCCTCGCGAAAGGGTATTCTTCATAGATAGATGGATATATTTTAAGCAAGGATTAACTCAGAACCCAGCGAGAACTCCTACTAGTATTATAAGCCATAATCCTATGGGAAATTTTAATTTTTAACGAATTATGTTACAATTTGCATTTAGCAGGAGTCGGAGTCGGTATGTTTTTGACGACTCCAGCAAGGCAAAAATTGCTTCGGACTCAGACTCTACAGCCCTGCCCTCAAGTTCAAACAATGCTATTGGGTTGGAGCGGGTCCCCCTTTGACGCCAGGTGGTAAACGCAAAACAGCAACACAACACAAGGATCGACTGAGGTCAAGCGTCTAACGTCACAAACTCTGTATATGTCCAACAAACAGGCTGGGGAACCCAGAAAGTCAGAAGGCAGAGTATTATTGAACAGGGTCATACGAAATTGCATCATGGAGAACACATAATTGCTAGTGTTTTTTTTTTTTTTTTTTTTTTTTTAAATTCAAACTGGGGCTACACAGCAAGCTGACAATAAAAAGTGCATTTTGGACACGAATGAACTCACCAATCGTCGTTGGTTTGTCAAATTTCCTTATGATGACACAAAATTGAGCCACGAGGGCAACGACCAACGTCATGTTCAGATGAGTTGTTCAGGAACACCGTGGAAGCAAAACTCCATAAAAGTGTTCGTGTCATTGCAGACGAGTTATACACCATACCATTGTTAGTTGGCGGCTCCGTGCGACCGACAAGAAGAAAAAGTTGGTCTTATGGGTTCTATATGAGTTGACATCGTTCAACAAGAATTGTCGTCTGGAGGTGTGCAGTTTTCTGAGTGTAAGGAATAAGACGGAAGGTCTCCTGCATCGGATTGTCACTTCAGATGAAAAATTGATCTGCTATAACAATCGTAAATGATCAGGACAATGGATGAATCGTGATCAACGTCCAGGACGGTGTCTTAAACCTCCTCTCCACCCACGGAAGATGCTGTTGCTGGTATGGTGGTCTATGGTAGGAGTGATCCATCAATCTTTCTCTGGCGAGGTGAAACCATCACTGTAGATCGTTACAGCGCTGAACTCCATGCAATACACCGCAAACTTGCCCGCAAGCATCCAGCAATGGTCAAAGATATGATGTCATTCCACAATGTCAGACGTTAAATCAGTAAGAATGTGGGACAGAGCAGAATGGAAAGTGTGTTAGACTGGAGGGAGATTACTTTGAAGGGGACACAGTATATTTTGACGTTTGGCACAGCAATAAATTGTCACGTGACACCAGTCCAGTTTCTTTTCAGGCAGACCTTGTATACGAAAATACTAGGCCGCATTATTCATTCAGTTACAAGTTAACATAGGTCAAAGTTTATGTAACACCCTAGAGGCATTTCTTATGCCCTAAGATGCTCTTCGTTGGCGTAGAGTTGGGAAGTCGTGGGTTCAATCCCAGAGGGCGACCATCCTGACTGAGGTTTCTGTAGGGTTTTACTTCAGTCACATCAGGCAAATGCCGGGATAGTTGCTTTAACTAAGGCCCTGGCCGACACCTTCTCCCATCCTTTCCCTATCCCGGCTTGAGTCTTAGATGCCTAAAAATCATAAATAAAAAATTAAAATGTTCTTCGCTATCATGAGCCTTGATGGTCGAAGTGGAAGAGTAGTCAGCACAAGAGCAAAAAGTCGCAGGTTCTAGTCTCGTTAGGAGCAAACTTTTTATCGATTTTTAAAAATGATAATTAGTATTTTATGCGTTGTGGTAAAAAAAAATGAACATGAAAAAATTATTCTAACCCGTCTTTTCGGGTCCGCAATATGTAAGTACCGTGCGTTCGAATCTTGCTACCGACAGTTTTGACTGAAGTTTCCCAGAGTTTCCTTCAGTTTCACCACGTAAGCGTCAGGATGGTACCTTCACTAAGACACCAGCCGCTACCCTCTCATACCCTATCCCAGTCCGATCAATTGATGAAAGATTCTAAAATATCGTAACTTGTCTCTTATAATAGTAGAAATAAATCTTATTTTTCACACTTCCTCGCACTCCTCTTTGAACCTCGTGTGTTACTCAAACACATGTGTGCATGACATTGTGTTATTTCCATACACCTGTCGAAGTATTTTAAGTGCTTCTGACGGACTTTTCTCCAAACGGACCAGAAATTTCAGGTTGATTCGATGCTCCATGTTCATGGTTCGTTCCTCAGGGGGCAGATCTCACAGCTCAACGACATGCAAACACAAAGATGTAAACAAAAGCGAGTTTAAACAAATCTAATGGTTACAAAAAGCTGAGATTACAGACCTGTACTACGAATACACCATATTATTTGATTACATTATCTATAGTTCTTCCATAGCCACCCTGGAAAGTATGTTACGTTAAGACTTGTTAGTTTGATTTACCGTGTTTTTCCTAAACTGGATTTGTTCAGGGAGTGCGTATTGCCAGTGAGTTTTCCAAGATTTTCAAATTAGGGACTTCTAAGCGTAAAATTATAGGTTTCTCTCTACGGTTGATCAAGCTTTTTTTAGAGAAATTTTATATTAAGGTTGTGGAAATTTGGAGGGGTGTGGACATACGTCAACGACTGTTTTATCTTCCCAGTATACTGTGTGTTTGGAGTG
>JAGDQP010026174.1:0-15715 GCA_022664845.1 Lepisma saccharinum
ATAGATCGATTCATGTAATATTGTAATCATAGTACATTGTAAAAAAGTTATTTTCTTTTGTATATATCAAATAAGTAAATTTTTGATCACTTTTATACTGTTTCACTTCCATTGACTATTGAAGTTGATGTTCGAATATTGGTAACTTTAGAAAGAAAAAAGAAAGAGAAAAAGAAGTAGTATTAACAGAATGGGTAATAAAACCTGGGTCTTCTCAGTGATAGACTATTGCTTACCAACTCAGCTACTAACAAGAACATGATAACTTCTTCGATAATATTAAAGAAGTTCGTTGCAAAAATGTGTAAGTTCTAGTTTGCCAGGACACATTCTAAACAAATTGAGTACAAGGAATCTTTCTGATTTTGACAAAGTAACCCAGGAAAATTAAGTGCACGAGAAGCGATCATGACTAATGGTCAGAAAAGCACGATTACATCACACATTTCCTGTACACATTATTTATACATTTCCTGAACACAATCCTAAGAGAATATAAAGATGGATGTCTACAAAGTGTGTCAAAGATGCACAATGTAAAAAATATAAGTATATTTAATGTTAACAGTAGGGGCCTATTATTTTCTTTTAGGGGAAAATACATGAATGTTTTCAAAGGAATTATTGATCTCTAAATATATTCCTGAATAAGGTTTAAGTGCAATAATCTTAATTCTACTATTTCTTTCTAAACGATCTTTACGATTAAGAAAAATGGAATGTGTAGGCAATAGATGTTATAAACTTTAAATATAAATTGTTCGAACTATTCTCATTATGTACTTACTTTTAGAACAAATAATTTGCCTCATTTTCAAAAGACAAATGTTTGTACTTTTCCTTGTTACTAGGCTTTGTTGTAGTCACACGAGGTTTCCACAACAACAAACGATCGTAATAATTGTTTACGAAATTAACACTTTATTATGAACATTTACATCAATTGTTATGATTTCATTCAATGGTCTTTGCAACTTACTCTCAAAATGATCACAATTGTAATCCACGAAATCTTCAACTAACTAACATTTCCGTAAAGTAGTTCTAGGCTTGAAAATGAATACTTACGCCAAATATTTGGAAGCTTTAGCGCAAGAAATCAAATAAGTCTAAAGAGTTTATCACCACGGAGTAAAGTAAACTGATCATCAAACCATCAATGTATAAATTTGTTAATTTTTCTTCGTGCATAATAGGCTAGATCTTACAACAAACTTTTGCTTTGTTTAATATTTTGAGGAAATATTTTTGAGTATAGGAAACTAATCTGTACTTGTTTGGTTCTTGCGGAATTGTTTCAATTACGACCTACCTGTATGTGACTTACCCCTTGTTTGATTACGCTGAGCCTTGATTATAGTATTAATAACTACTGATAAGGCTATAAATGAATACTTGTGGGCCAAGATAGAAAGAAATAATTATTTATATATATTGCTTTAGCATTGTAGAAATGTCTATGATTAAAGACATCCATTGCTTTCATAATGTAGTCATCTTTCACAACCGGACCTTTGTGACGTTACTGATAGAGAATGATCTGGTGCTATAAACTAAATATAAGGAAAAGTGGACAAGTGGAAAGGTTTGTGAAAATTCTTTTAAATGAGTAGTTTATTTTCGAAAAAATTCTTGTTTTCAAAGATTCAGAATTGTGATATTGATATTATTGAGTTTGTTTCATCATTTTCTAACATGCTTAAGATATGTTATTGTTAATTTTTTTTTTAGGTGAAAACCTTGTTAACCTAAGACTTTTCCAAATGCTCTGTGATATCCACCACAGCTGTAAAAATTTCCTAGCTTTGAGTGAGAAAAATAGTCTGAAAAAATAATTTTTGTTAATTTTCCAACATTATACAACGTAGACAAGAATTGGTTTGGAGATGACGTTTCAATAATATATATCATTTTTTTAATACTCGTTTCATTACACACACACAAGCAATGCATCAAATTGAGCTTTACATTAATAAGCACATTATTTGTTGCAGTAGACATGTGGGAAAATAAGTTTTAGATTCATGCACATAATAAACAGATGAATTTAGTGCACATTGCATAAATACAGAAAAACATTTCAAACGGCTGAATTAACTCGATAATGCAAATATCTGTATAATACGCTAATTATCAGTCCCTCTGTAAAAAAAATCCAGAATATTTAACCGAGAAAATAAGCTTATCAAACAGTAAAGAAATGGATTGTTAAAATTGGGGGAAAAGTTCTTATCTGTGCATCGAGAAACAATTTTCTTAGAGCTGAGATGTCAGCATCCTTTAAATTTAAAATGAAAATCCTGATATATCATTTCTAAGAAAATGTTTCTCGGTGCACAGATAAGAACTTTCTCCACATATTTTAAAAAACATTTTTTACTTTGCTTTGTTCTCCATTTTGTTAAATATTGATTGGTTATTCCAAAACAGATAGAAAGCATGTAATTTTGGTATTGATATGCAAAATACTTCTTCCATAATGGAAGAATACAGGGAAACAGGAAGGGGGTAGATGTTCATTTTTTAAAAAAATGAGTTTGCACTCCTAACAAAATTACACAATGACAGCCGCTACGAAAGATGCAATCCGAGAGCTCAAATATTCTACAAGCTACAGTAATTTTTAGAATATTAAATACTTAGGACTGACTGGGAGAGTTTGACTTTACAATGACTTTATGAGAAATCACCTTTCTTGGACATCGCCCCTTCTTTCTCGATACTCTTCAGTTTCATTTTATGAGTAACCTAATTGCAGTTAATACAAATTTTACGAAAATTTTATTTCATGTACGTGATGAGAATTTAATCTAATATCTATACTATTTTAAACAATTAAAAATAAAAATGTTTAAAAATTAAAATAATAAGCCCCATTTTAATTTTATTTACGAATTGTGGTTGTAGTTGGCAATGAATTCTCATCTATTAGAAGAAACTGTTGAGAACGTCGTGTGGAAGTATATATTTTAGATGTAAGAATATTGATTTCAAATCGAAAATCAAAATACTGAATAGATAGTAGAACAGATCACAGTGACATCTCTCTCTATGGAAACTAAAATATAAATAAAATGTGTATCTCTTATAACGTAAAAGGAAATATATAAAATCATTGTGATATTAAATGATTCAGTAGTGATTATGTTGTAACAATGTTATTGAATAGTTAGTTTAAGCTGTTTCAGTAATCATAACTATTTGTTCCAAAATAAGAATGTGCTGTATTCTTTGTATATTAAATTTGGATTCTAGTTTCGCATTATAATAAATGCTTATTGGAATAACTTTAAGCGACATAGAAGTAATTTACAAAGAATTATAATATTAATGTAATTACGGATGAACTATAGATACAGTTGTATAATTTAAGCCAATATAAGCAGGCTACTCGTGCAGTTTTCATCTCTTATTCATCCATATTATTTATTCTTTGTGATGACAAAATGGTGTTTTACGTCATCTTTTCATTTGTGCCCAATTTTATTATTTGTTGTAATGAGAAAGGTAACAAATAATGCACAAAAATAGAGAATTTTGAATAATTAAAAAAACAAATTTAATAATACTTAACAAACCCTAGATAAATAGTCCACGTTATCATGGCCTCAGCTTCAAGAACATTCTAAGATAATTAATTAGTACATAACCTTTCTTAACTATCGTCTTTTATGCTTTCCGTGCGTTTCTGAACATTTATAGAACTGACAGGTGTCTCACAAGTGACGTCATTTCGTTTAGTACACTAATAACAATTCAATGCCGTTATTAAAGTCTTTAAGATAAAAGATAAATTAACTCTATGGGCAGTAATAGCACTATGACTTACGCCCGTCCCGAAAAGTCTCCAAGGATGTGGAATAAAAGGATTGCTCAAATTTAAAGAGAAAAAAAAGTGAAAATGTCAGTCCGCCATCTTGGTGTATGGAGATGAAGAGTACGAAAACTGCCAAACAACAGTTAATTCTATGGATTTATGGTAGATTAATTTTCAATCTCGACAGATTTATATGTTGGATGCTTACGTTCAGGGATTAGCTAATCACTTTCACTTTAAGTCTGTACCCTTCTCCTAAATTCTGGCGGGGCACACCAAGATGGCAGTACAACGTTTTGACGTTCGGATTCAGCCTATTCTATCTAATTCTAGCGTCCTTGGAAACTTCAATTTCGTCACGTGCGAGATAAACTGTTAGTTGTAAAAACGTTGGTCTTTCAAAGCGATTTCTTTCTATTTTGAGAAGATATTTATTTCTTTAGTACTTAGTATATTTTTTTCTGAGAGTATGATTTTTCATTTCTAATATTAGCATCTCACTCAAATGCTTCGTTATATACCACCTCAAAACATGCATCGTGTAGGTTGCGTAGAGGTATATAAATAGTAAATATTTCACTGCAATTGGGAAATCATTCAACAGTTAGTTTTACGTATCAAAAAGTGGCTTTTACCGTTTTCCTTATACCTTCTTTCATAGGTCTCTTAAATATAATCCAACGGGACCACTAGAGGAACGTCCTTACTGAACACAAAAAGTTGCATCAAAATCGACTAATTCGTATTCGAAATTTAATTAGTAAATTAGTGCATTAATTAGAAAGTTTTGGCGTACAATCATAAAAACAAATTGACAAATGTATTTCTGTCCACAAATAGGTCTATAGTTTATTTATTTAATAATTCAACAACTCCACATCCAGCTCTATTTAGAACATTTTACAGTGTATACTGGCCTCATTTGAGGTACCATACCATCATTTGCCTGGTGTGACCGAAGAAACCAGCGAAACCGTTAATCAGAATAGCTTGCACCAAGAAACGAACCTGGGTCCTCACAATTACAGGGCGAGCATTGTACGGGCTGCTTTACCGTGTCGGTAACTGCGAAAAGCGTTTCAATTTTTCATAGAGAAATTGAAAAGAATAATAGAGAAAAAAGGATGAATAGATATTGTAACAAAACAAAGGATTTGAATCTCATTGAAATGTAATGGGCGAGTTTCCAGCACTGGATATATAACTTTCGCTTCCTTGGCCAAAAACGACTCATCCGTAACCAATTTCTTCGAATTCTCGGCGATAATTTAAGAAGCCACACTTTCCACCATAAAGAAGCCTTTAAGATCTTCCTATCTCTTTCCTTTTTTTCCTTCTTAGTTTCTTCGTTAAGTGTTCTTCTTGTGTGGGTTTTAGAAATTAAAGTTTTTGGTTCTTCCAGTGGGCGGATTTTGACATATAACCTCTCATAAATCAGAAGTTGTTGAACCCAATTACTTCTCAGTCCAAGAAGTGTGTTCCTCTTCTTCAGTGGTGTGAACCAAACCAGCTTAAAATTGATGATCCATTTTCAACGAAGCAACTTCTTCTTCTCCCAGAGTCCGTACTCTTGCTTTTGTTTCTTAGCTGTTCAGGTTTCTGTCACTAATTTTTACTCAAGGTAAGATGAGGAGTAAATAAGTACGTACCTGCATTTCATGTGCACTACATTTTCAATAGAAGAAATGCATAATAAACAAATTTCTACTTTTCATTTTACATGGTGTCCGTCTTGTTGCCTGGATAGCTTACCTACTTATTAACAACATATAGCTGTTCAATGGTAAAATTTACACTATAAAGTTACTTTTCTTTTAAATTAAAATAAAAAAAAAAACTCTTTTTGCACACCTCAAATGAGTACTGTCACAACGTACAATAAACTGCATTCGAGTTATCACAAAATAAAATATTACTTAACAGGAAATAATGCAAGAAAACACTAAATACAATGTGCAAAACTGAAGGTGTTCACGCATTGACGTCCCTGGTTTCACATTTTATTCTTTAAAAATTTCCCCACATACGCACTAATGTTTGCTGATTTTTAAAATTCGCCCTTGGGAAATTGTGTTGCATTTCCTTTTTACTTTCTACAATTTTATTTTTGTCCAAATCACATGAGAGGTAAAGATTCTATTAACCAATGCGTGGTCTTATTCAATTCATTCTTGCGACAAAGTAAAAGAATCTGCTACTTTGCAGTTTTTGTTATTTATATTTGCATCAATAATCGGGCCCTAAAAAATATTTTTTTTTCTTCCAAATAAGGTTCTCTTTAATGAACAGCAATTTCTCATCGCATGAAAGTGATTGAATTCAACATGGTTTATCATAACATTTTTTTTTAGAAATATTTTATTTAGTTTAAAACAACTGTTACAAAAATCAGACGAGCCCGAGTAGGATCAAATTCAATCAACTCTTCAACCTGCTTCTCTAAATGTATCAATTTTGGACTCTGGGTTCCTCAGGTTTGCCATTTTCGTCGCCCTCTTCTGTTTCCGTCTTGACTTCATATTGAAAAAAGTGTGACACCAATTGAATCGTGTAGACAGGGCAATCTAAAGATACTGCGGACAGATAAATTATTTTAAGAGTACACACATTTACGACCGTCAGAAGAACACCGACCGATGCCTTGAAATTAAAACCTTGATCTCATTGCTTCTCTTCCTTCTAATTTCAAAACAGTTTTCCGCTTAGTGAAGCACGAGTTCATGTTTGGAGACAGTTGTAAACACGCGCAAAGAAAAACTACAGATAAACGCAAGAGCTTGAATTAAAATATAGAGCACAATATGGAGAATAGAGAATTGACAGTATCTTGTCACTAAATCGGGAAGAGAATCTTGTGCTCAAAGTTCGCTATGTTTAGATTCATGTATGTGGTTAGTTATTAATTAGAGTAGTTGTAGTTTTTCTTCTTCCACTTGCTATAATATAAGTGAACTAGGCAAAATATTTGGCAATTTCTGGTTACTTTTGGAGAAACATTGGCTCGATATCTAAGCATACTTTCTTTCGTAACGTAGAGGGTGACAGTAAGTATACTGAGCAAGCAAGTTTGGTTGTTTACTCTAGACATATTGTTATTTGATTTTCACTGTTAGTTGCTGTATGTTCAACGTTACTTGTTTGCCTTTCTTGTTACCCATATTTTGTGAGATTGAAACTTTTATCGAAGATTTATCGTCTGCAGAGCAAATTTAAGACTACAGGCCGTCAAGTTTTAACTTCCATACTACGCGTGGGAGAAAGTTCTGGTCTTATTTCTTGGTAACATCCAGAAATTTGCCTTGTGAAATTTAGGGAAACCAGGAAAAGCTTCGGTTAGGATTGTCGACTTTGGTTTCGTAAACAAAGAATCTCCCGTAGGATGTGGTTTATTTTATATGAGTTGTACACTGTGTGTTCATTTAGTAAAGATAGCAGACCCATCATAATATGTGATACGATAACTCAATGTCAGCAATATATGGCACAGGTGGGTGTGGCGACAATGAACGTTGTGTCAGCTAGTCACTTCTCACTTTAATGTGCATAGCAGTAGTGAAATGGGTAAGAGGCTTATTTATGACGAGACATGATTCTCGGAGCTCAAATGCATTTCTCACGAACATGTCGCGAATGGGTGAAGGAGCAAAACACTTCGAGCAGAGAATCACTCTTCGGTCATTAGATAAAGATGGATAAGGAGGGCCAGAGATGACGCAGATATGTACAGGTGATGGTGGAAGTGCATTAGTCTAGGCTCCAGAGACTGTTCTACTACGATGGATTGGAACCCCTGACACCTACATATTGTCATATTGATGCCTTCCTTAGATTTAATGTTGTCTGAATGTCATAGGTGATCACGTATACTCCTACACGCAACCCCTGTTTGTGGAAAGACACATGATATCCAACAGAACAACGCACTTTGTCACCGAGCTTCTATTATCACAGTGTGAGTCCAGAAAAATGACAACGAGTTCGTATTGATCAAGCGGCCATTCCATTTTCCTGATCTCAATCGAACTGAGAAACTATGATATGAGTTGGAGCAGGTTGTATACTTGTATGACCAGTATCTACTTCGTCACTGCATGGTGTAGTAGCCCTCAGGAACAGTTTCCGAGACGTGTTGCATCATTTCCACTAAAAACCGAGGCAGATAAAATGTTACAAGGGAGCACCAGAAGGTACAAAGTCCGCATCTTAAAAAAATGGACTGCCAGTGCCAAACTAATTCTCAATAAGAAAAAAATATCAAAGTAAGTACCGTACTTAAAGAGATTGTAAGATGCTACGCATGGATAAGAATTCATATCCTGAATAATCTTAAATTGCATATATTGTACCAGACTGTTAAATCAACTACCTGTATAAAAATCTAGATAAGATTCAGTGCAAATTTCTTTCTTCACATTACTCTTCCTTCTTTTTAAAACAAGGAAAAGATAAAAATTGTCAACATTATTTTGGTTAACCAGTTTATCCTTTTCTAATGACCGTAATTTACATTAAACATGTTTTCATGCAGTCATTACAAAAACACAATATATTTCCATTTTGGTTTTCTTTCCTTTGTTGTAATCGTATGTGTAAATAGTAATACGTGCTTCCGCTTCCTTTTGTTCTCAAATCAACGCACAGATGAATTAAACGAAAGAAGCCAGCAACTCGTTACTTGTATTAAAAAAAATGATGAACTTTGTCTTTTTCTTATAAGAACATTAACATCCGGTTTTAAATAATACTACTGATAAAGCAAACACTATATGTATAAAAAGTACAGTATAATAATTATTTACTTCCTTATTGTAAATATATTATTGTTTGTACTCATTTGACAAGATGGTATCTCAGATTATTCCTTTTGTGTATAACTCAAACAGAGTGAAATTTGGTGAAAGGGTAATTACTAGTTTAAAATGAAGATATTGTAATAACATTGTTTCATTGTTTATTATTTTTTTACAGAAAATATATGTGCATATAAATGAAATCCTGGTTTATATTTTGTTCTTTACTGCTTGATTGCAGTATGTAACATTTTTTCTTCTAACTCCAACGAGAAGAATACTTATGCACAATATGTACAGTAGAGTGGGCCAAGAAAATCGAAAGTTTTCAGATCGAGATGGACTAATGCGGAAAAGTTGGTACTCATAAAGAGAAGTCGACGGGATTTTTTTTAAATCGGATAATATTCCTTCTTACCCTTAGGCATCGCGGCCAAAGTTTTAAAATTTTGATAACTTTGGCCAATTTTCTTAATTTTTTCCCTTTTTCAAAAATCAAGTTGAATGATTATTATTATACAGCTATCCGTGTTGAAAAATATTGTCTAAGCGTGTTAAAATTATAAAACTAGGTCATAAGGTAATAAGTCCAGGTGGGGAGGGGGGAAAGGGCACATTTACCCCAAAATGTGATTTTGCCACATCAATCTGTAAAAGACAATTACCTATACCTAACAAGTACGTAATACGACTTGATGGATTGCAAGGGATACGTTCGGGATGCATTAAAATAATTTCTGTGATATTCGTAGTAGATTTTACACTTGAATTGTGCAGCTCTTCGCCCACTTAATTGCTTTCAAGTGACTCCGAACTCACTACGTCGAGGTTGCTGCACCTCGAGTTCCACCATTGCCCATCCCAGTCTACCAAACAAAAGTGAAGTTTTGTGATTTTTTTTTTACTTGAAAGTAAATTCTTCCTTTGCTTTGATTTTGGCGATACATGACCTACGTATGTGGAACCTGGTTCTTCAATTATAACTGGTTCTGGCACATTATCTTCTTTAACGATAGGCGTAAAATCTTATTGTACATTTTTTGCTATTTGTAACGTATTGTCTTTTTGACCATGAAAATATAACCCACAAATAGCGCGCCTATTTTCACTTTGCACAGATGTTCATAAACCATATTTTCTCTTCGTATTTTGTTTGTTTATCACTTTCGATGTATCAGATTCGTCTATTCGTGTGATGTCTTGAAGGACGTTAGATACAATGGCAGCAGCAACTCGATCTGACACACCATACAAGTCACAAGTCATTGCATTTGCTTTAAATGTCAGTCTCATCTGCGAAGTCGACGATGATTTGTATGTCAGGGGACCAAACTCCACATCCGCAGACAAAGCCTCTCTATCAGAAATGCTACTATCCATTTCTTCAGTATTATAATAATTTATGGCACTGCATTCCGTTCCTTCACTCACAATTTCTTCCTCATGTTGTTTTCTTGAGATTCGTCTTAAATGAGTTTTCGTTTTTTAAGTCTAACGATCCAATTTTGCCGAATTTCTTATGCTTTAGGTTGTACATAATTGTAAATCACTGTTTCAAGATGGAGATCACAAAGGATAAATAGAGTTCATGAATTTATTTAGTTCTACTTTATTTCCTGGTAATACGCAATAGACCTCCATTTAATTATGATATATTTTTCGCCTCTTGTGTATTGAGCAGAATCATAGATAGAATTTTCAATATCATGTTTTTATACCCGTACTGAAAATAGAAATAATAATTTTCGTTTCGATCTCTTTCTCACAAACAATGATGGTTCCTTCTATATGTGTACGATAAAACAATGTCTTCTAAAGATCTTGCATGTGCATGATATGAAAATAATGATTCGTTACACCTGCCAATTTGTTTCAATATATAAGTCCAAAATTAAATTTTCATTAGAATTTAAGTTCGTTGTACGTAAACTACGTATAATCTTAAAATTTATATTTTGAAAGCAATTTTCGGTCTTACGTAAAACCAAGGATACTGCAAGTAAAACAGTTAAAAAGGGCTGGTATTTCAAAATGGGGTAAAATGTTCTTAAACAATTTTTATTAATACATTACAGTTACTTTTTCATTAATGGTAAACCCTGGCATTACTCAAGAACATAATCATAATAAATTCAATGTAGTAGATTACCAGTAGATATCATCACCTATTTGTCAGATACGTAAAATAATTCCTTCGAGGCCGTAGCTGTCATAGTTGCATTGTTGTGAGTTCATCAGTTATGATGGTCGTTGAGATACGTCCATTGCTGGAGAGCATCTTCATGTACTTAAGAGATATGAAGACACAAAAAGGAAGGAGAGAGAGAGAGAGATCAACCTACATCAGTTTTGGGTATACCCCTTCAGCTTTAAAAATCTCCTCCTTCTCATGATATTGACATTACAAGATATTTCTTATGATGTGAACGTTATAGAGTTAATCATTACATCCAGTGGAGTGCTTGTGTGTGGTCTTCTGGTTTTCCTTTTTCTTTGTCGTGATTAACAAGTTGAAAACGTTGTAATTTGCCAGAAATTGGTCACGTATTGTGCTCCACCTTGTACCCCCTTGTCTTATTATATTTTCGTGTTTCTTCTTTTTTTCTTTTCTAAATAGATAATTTAATCCGTAACATCTTATATTCTGAACAACCGAATCTGTATCAATTGCTATTTCTGTATTATGATTTTATTCATTAATGTCCAATCCTGCTCCTATCTTATCCTTTGATACAATACCGTTCACTTTTACACCTTTTATTATAACCAAGAGACCGAAGTTTAGGGCAGGTAATGATGACGATGATAATAATAATGCGTATGCTTGTTTCCTGGTTTACTTGTGTGGCCAGAGACCTGATTGAATTTCATGAAATCATCTCAATTGGCTTACTGTGTGTAATAGACCATGAAAAAAACGGGAACTGATTGTTTTCCTTTCTGCAAAATTCTCCTTTCAGTTTAAGATATTTCCATCAGGATAACCTTCTGGTGTAGTTAGAAACTTTCGAATTAATTATGAACCATGACAGTGAAAGACTTAGCTATGTATTAATTCCTTTGAGGAAAAAAATATGAAAGCATCATTTCAAATTTATTTTCTAATGTAAGATTCAAATATCTCATTCATTTAAGGGAATGTGAATATACATAAATTCTTATCGTAGCTAAATACATTAAAGAAATCAGTTATAAAATCACACTATTATAAGGTCTTCGCAAACAAGTATTTAATCATTTTAATACAATTAACATGTTAAAAAAGAATTAGGCCTGTGAGCAAGGACAGATCTGGTAGAACAGCCTCCGGCTGAATAAAGTCATTTTTAGACTAATTCAATTCAAGCACTCGTCATCATTATTTGGAATTAGGCTTGTAGTAGTCAAATTCTTTACCAGTATTTATCAATGTTCCAAGAAACAGAATATTATGAGTTTATTATTTTATTCTAAAGTACCACAAAATCAGCAATAGCTTTGAAAGTGATATCCATGTTATCTGTAGTTTAAAAATAGAGCACAATGTCTTATTAATATACACAGAAATGCCATAATATATTGATATTTTAACATCTAACTAATACCGCTAAGAGTAAAGTTTACATTATTATGGTAACTTGTCCAGGAATATTGCTTTTTCGTAAAGGAACTTCTCAGTGAAACATGTGGCCTACCTTACGATATTCGCATTTATTAAAACATGGAAATACTATTATCTGACAACCAATCTAGTAAAAAAAATACTAACAAGAAATCAGAAACAACACATCAATATATTCACCTAAGATGTCAAGAAAACGATCCTGCTGTTACTACGGTATTAGTAACAGGAAAAGGATAGTTGTTTACAAAGCAAGCTGCCTTTTGAACTTTATTGAAGTTTATATTTAACAACTACGCTTTCGGCTCTTCCATGTGTAACCTCCGCGGCTACATCTGTTTCCTAAAAAATCGGATAGTTTATTTGACATTCTCTATAGCCACGAAACACATTACTGTATTTGGCAGCTTTTACCTTCTGATGTTCTTTATAAAAATGGCCTCACAGGAAAGGGCAGTTAGTGTCGTATGTAACATATAAAACATTTTAAAGAATGGAAATAAAATACCTGCAGGGTATTGAATATTACATTATATATGAATTATCAAATGACACCTTTTAGAAACGCATGAAGCGTCAGTTTGAAAGCTGTTATGTATCCTTTAGTAGCTAGAATGAATATATATATACAAGCTGAATTAAGATACAAACTTCGTTCTTGCGCCAATTAAAGACAATGATTGATCTCAATAATTTAAATTGATATGGTGGTTATATGCTGTCGCCATATTTAAATATGACGGCTGTTATTCCAAACAAACTAGTTTTGCTCCTTTCACTACATAATTTTAATAGCAAATAACTATGAAACTCTCACAGATACTGAAAAACACCCCAAAATAAACGTGATGGCGCATTATCTGATCTTTCTAACGAGACCAAAATCATTGCCATATCTTAAATATTGAGCGAGCTACTTGGTTTTATGTAAGACAGGGTGTTGTACTTTAGGACCTTTCAGTTCTCAAAACTAAGCACCACGCCGAAAAGTTTCGATAGGCATAACTCCTCAGTTGACCAGGGTAAAATCTTCAGTCTTGCGTTAAATTAAAGGAAATGAATTGCAAAATAATATCAGAGGATTCCGCGTCAGGTTTAGGGGTTATGACGTCATCAATATGGCGGCCGTCTGAATTGGTAATGAAATCTTTAAACGTGTGTTACTTTTGTATAACATTCAAGGAAATTGGCTGCAATGAAGACTTTTAATCGTTGCTGACTCTCTCTTCCAATTATTATAAATTTTAAATACTTAGAAGCAATATGTATAAAATTGAACTAAAAATATCATCACAGTGACGTTGATAGAATCTTCTACTGCTACGTCAACGTGGCAGCCTTTCCATGATCGACGCAGATGTTCTCATCTTTTGTGCTCGGTCCTCCACCATATCCATCAAATACGACAATGGCTTGTCCGTAGTGTGCAACGACGTATGCTGAATACTGCTGACATATTGTTTGTAAGGTCGATGGACGTTGCCATGCAACACGATGGAGGAGATGTCCACCAACGACTATATAGGACACACCCTGTGTTGAGGTACTGCTTCCTTTTGGCTGGGTTGGCATCGATGACAAAATTGGCACTATAGATGACTTTGTACCCTTCCTCATTAGACCTACATCATCAAGAAGGGAGGGCGGGTACGGGTCATGGAAAGGTTGCCACGTTGACGTAGCAGTAGAAGATTCTATCAACGTCACTCTGAGACGGGCTGAATTTCTCTCAAACAGAAACAACAAAATGCGACTCATCTGCCTCTTAAGCAGTCACTTGCAGGCATCGGGATGCAATATACTCCAGGCCGAAGCAGATGCTGATGTGCTGATTGTGTCCACCGCTATTGCAGAAGCCAAAAAGGGGTTTGAGGCAGTTTTGATTGGTGAAGACACAGATCTGCTGGTTCTTCTGATTGCACTTGCTCCACCGAACATCTGTTTGAAGATGATCATGTCAGGAACAAAGACTCACCGAGACAAGATTTACTACATTGGAGTTATTCAAGATGATATGAGGGAAATGAAGGACTTCCTTTTGATTATACATGCCTTCACATGATGCGATTCAGTTTGATCCATTTATCAGAGAAGCAAAATTGAACCTTACAAAACAGTGCGCACCGATAAGCAGCTCAGAGAAAATTTACGTGTATTCAATAATCATCATTCATGTGCTGACGCTGTGGCTGATGCTGGTTAGGCTTTTTTTCTGTCACTGTATGGATCAACAAGTAGCGGAGGCTTGAACGTCTTGCGTCACCAGCTTTATATGAAGACAATTGCCAAGCAACCTGTGCATGCACAATTCAACTTAGCTGTGCTTCCTCCAACATCAGCAGCCACTCGCGAACACTCTCAGAGCCTTTTATCAGGTGCAGCAATAATATGGTGTTAACATGGACCCACTGTGCTGGGGATGGAAGATAGTCAGTGGTTATTTGCGCCCCATACAAACTTCAAGTATCGTTGCCCCTGAAGATCTGCTGCATCTTGTCTCCTGTTGCTGCACAGACGACTGTCGAAGAAGCTGTGAGTGTCGTAAAAGTAGTTTAAAATGTTCAACAATGTGTGCATACTGTGTGGGACATGCTTGCAGCAACAGGGACATTGAGGATGAAGTGATGTATGCGGATGGAGATTTGAATGTACCAGAACAAAACGATACCTAGAAATGACGCCCAAGAAGAGACACCTCAAGGTAAACGTCCTCGTCTTGCATAGAGCGGGACTGTTGTGTGAGAAAGCTGTGATGATATTTTTAGTTCAATTTTATACATATTTTTCCTAAGTATTTAAAATTTATGATAATTGGAAGAGAGAGTCAGCAACGAATAAAAGTCTTCATTGTAACCATTTTAAAATTAATCTCCTTGAATTTTACATAAAATAACGTTTCTGTCTCTACAGTTTACACACGTTTAAAGATTTCATTACCAATTCAAACGGCCGCCATATTAATGACGTCATAACCCCTAAACCTGACGCAGAATCCTCTGATATCATTACTTTAATTTAATGCAAGACTGAAGATTTTACCCTGGTCAACTAAGTAGTTATTTTCATCGAAAATTTTCGGCACGGTGCTTAGCTTTGAGAACTGAAAGGTCCTAAAGTACAACACCCTGTCGCACATAAAACCAAGTAGCTCGCTCAATATTTAAGATATGGCAATGATTTTGCTCTCGTTAGAAAGATCAGATAATGCGCCATCACGTTTATTTTGGGGTGTTTTTCAGTATCTGTGAGAGTTTCATAGTTATTTGCTATTAAAATAATGTAGTGAAAGGAGCAAAACTAGTTTGTTTGGAATAACAGCCGTCATATTTAAATATAGCGACTGCATATAAGCACTATATCAGTTTAAATTACTGAGGCCAATCATTGTCTTTAACTTGGCGTAAGAACGAAGTTCGTATTTTAATTCAGAGAGAAGATATTATCGTTTAAGGAAAAGTATGTGTTTGCGCCTGGACGCCATATTGATGACGTCATAACCCCAAAACC
>JAGDQP010026174.1:15815-26181 GCA_022664845.1 Lepisma saccharinum
GAAATGTATCTGGTACGTGAGTGATTTCACCGTTATATTGTCTTTAAATCCAGAAACCTTGTTCTTAATGTACATAGTATACTAAATATCAATTCGAAATCAACTTTATATGATTTGTTTATTTGGCAAAATTACCAACATAGCTATAGTGTCATTTTACATTAGAATATCTAATTATCAGTTTCAAGAAAACAAATAAAACAAAACAAGTTATTTATAAAAATAAAAATAATAAGATAATGAAAGATAAGTCAAAACTTAGCATTTACAAATAGCATTTGCGTATGTAGTACAATATAATCATGGTAATTTTCATGGTCACCAAATCAATTGAAAAACAAGTGATAATTCTTTATTGCCATTTTACCAACAATTAATTTCCTAATATCTAACTTACACGTTAAAATCAAACCGTTATTTTGATTTTAAATAATCCACTAACGAGAAACGTTTACAGAATTTTTACATTTGAATTGCATATTTTAAAAAGGACATCACAATTAGGTTATTTTTAAATTTTTCAGTGTTTCAGAAAATACAATTATAGCTGCATGTATTGGTATGAAAATGGAATGAATAAATAAATGTTCTAATTCTGTAGTTAATTCAAAAACTTAATGTTTCTTCAAAATTGTGTCAATCAAGGGCTCATACGTAAGGACGATAGCTAATTCATTAGGGAATGTTTCCATCAAGTGTAATAATATTAAGAATTTGGAAAAACCAAAGAGTTATGTGCCTCATGAGTACTTAGAATACTATGGTGATATTTTAAAGTGGCCCGTGAACAATGAAAACCAAGACGATGCTAAACTTGCTCTCAGATCTGATTTTTTCCTTGCGCTGATAAATCAGTGTTGTACAATTAAAAGAATTTAATTGATGGTGGATGCAGCCATCATTATGTTAGTATAGAAACATAAATGAATAAAAAAAGAAATGAATGGAAAATAATAGGAAACAAATGTGGTTTTTATACTTTTTCTTCATTTTTTTAAAAAGGCATCAGTCCCCAATTTTATTGAACAATTGAATATTCATATATTGCAAAGCCAATAGAACCTCATAATTCAGAATCACGTTTAAACCATGGACCCTGTAAACTTACATAGAATTTATCTTAGTTTATTATTTACCATTTTAAAACGTTTTTCTTAATTTCCCACGAATTTGTACCCGTGGAGTGATGCCCTTTTAAGAATATACGATTCCTTTCAGACCTTTGCGTTTATCTCCTTCCTGTTTTAGGATTATTCATTTGTTGTTATCATATTCCTCTTGCACTCCTGTCATTCTGTCTAGCATCACTTGTTTGCAGTAAACAAGTTGTCTTTAAATAACGTATTTCCCTTTACACAATTTTTACATTTTTCTTTATTATAATGAAAACTTAGTTGTTTTTTTTTATAACTTTTCATGTGTGAGCTTCATTATGTTTTAGATTACAGTCCGTCATTATTTTTAACTCCCTACTTTCGAAAGAATAGTTTTAATGTTGCCAGTACACGTTTGAGACGACATACGCATTTTCTTTCTACCTCATTTTATCTCACCAATACTTCTTCATTATACACTTTCTGTAGTCCAAAGGTAAAAAGCCGTATCTGCAAAATTGTACAAATTGGGTTATTAACACCAAGTAGAACATATGAATTCAATTTCGGTCAAATTTGTAGATACGGCTTTTTGCCTAAGCACGGAAGACCTTTGTTCAATGGCAAAAAGTCGTTTCTGCAATATTTGACCTAAATTCACTTCATAGGGTCTATTTTTTACTAAACAACTCTATTTCTCGGTCGAATGTGCAGATGCAGTCTTTTGGCTTTGGACGGCAGCTTTACATCATTTTATTTTTTTTCATTCTTTGATACTTCGTCCGTACTATTTTTTTTACATTACATTTTACTCAAAAGAGTTTTCTCTTAATATTTTTTCATCAGTTTCTAGAAAGTATTTTTTCTTTATTAGTAGTTCCTTTTCTCGCTATCTAAATTCTTGATTAAATTACATGCTTTTCTTTAACTCACAAAAGTTCACCGTGTCCTCAAATGTTGCAATCTTAATTTAACTCATTTCCCGGCGTCAGACAATGATAAAATTTTGTACAGTAACGTAACTTGGGTGACAATACAATATTCCATTGTTACTTTTATATATTTCTATATAATTATATATTTTAAAGGTATAGTTTATTTTTTTTACTAAGAAATTCTTTATCCTGAAATAAATACTAGCCCGCAACGATGTTGCGTTTGACTGGTTGCTCAACACTTAAGATTTGAGTGACAAAACAACTTACAAAAATTATGTTTGCACTATCAGTAGCAATAATATAAGGAATCTGGTTTGGAATAAAAAGTGTATGTGTGTTTTGCGACCGTGCGATTTGGGACCATACAGAATATCAACGCTTTGCGACCTCATTGAAAAAAAATCGTGCATTTTGCGACCAATCTATTTCAGAGTCGGCTACGTATTAAACAGTTAATATCATTAATGATATTTTTTTTACATTTTAACTATGTATTCAACAACATTACTCGGTCGCTTGGAAGTCTGAGGTATCTCAAAGGTAACCTAAAGTAACACCATTGGGAACCAGTTTTAGAAATTAATTCCGCCGAAGAAATGAATTCGCCTTTTGGCGAATTTGGCTCAGGCCGCGATGGGTGAGATTCAGAATGAAGAAAGTATCGGCCAGGGCATTTCTTAAGGAACTATCCCGGCATTCACCTGGTGAAACTAAGGGAAACCCTGGAAGAACTCAGGATAGTTGACCGTGGGGTTCTAACCCACGTGAATCCCCATTGCCGCTCTGAAGTCCACGACGTGACAATCTGGACCACGTAAGTTGGGTGAATAATATCTCAAGTTTCCAAATATGTAGAGCAAATATCTAACTCAAAAAACACGAAACAAAAAGACCTCGGGGTGGCCGAGAGGTTAGCGCGCTCGCTTTCTGTGTTCATGGTTCCGAGTTCAATTACCACAGGATATCACTTTATCAATTTTCCGTTGTTAGAAGCTCACCAGCTTTCTTAGGATGTTAATAACAATTCAAATAATCACGAAATAAGGGGAAAGATATCTCATGGACGGAATGAATGGTAGAATCTAACCTGACTTTAATTCTTTTCCGTTTTTCCTCAAATCTTGCAACCTTAATTTAACTGATTTTCCAACGTCATACGATGATGAAAAATTTTGCACAGCGACCTTAGTTGGGTGACAATACAATATTATGGACATACATAAAGAAAAAAGTATCCGAACAATGAAATAACTCGAAAAATAAAACTAGGAAAATTTCATAACAATTTCATTTTATGACTAGAAAATAGAAAATAAGAAAAAATAAAAACATGCTTTTGTTTTTAAAAAAATCATACTAAAAGTAAAAAATAGTATCTAAAAGAAAATTTCTATTTATGCATGACTAAAAAAAGAAAAGTATGGCGCTCTCTCTCATATTCAATCGCTTAGTAAATTCTTCATTTATCATGTAAGTATACCTTAATATATATACAATAATAAAGAAGAATGTTATATTATAATAGCACAGTTTGAAACCCACTGTACTAGCTGACAGGAAACATGAAAAAAATATAAAGTGATTGTATATGAGAGCACGCTCCATGCTTTTCTTTTTAGTCATGCATAATTAGACATTTTCTTTGGGAGTAATTTTCTTGGAAACAACATTATTTTTTACTTTTTAGTACGATTTTTTAAAAAGAAAAGCCTGGTTTTAGTTTTTGAATTTTTAAAATGATTCTCTTGTTAACTAAAACAAATTTATGTAAGATATCACGGAAAAGTTCCATTTCCTATACTTCCTCTCTCCAAATTGATTTTTTGGGTACTTTCAGATCTTTAAATCTTTAAGCTTAATTTTCATTCCCTCTATTCATTCCATTCATTCATTCAATTCAACCAAAAATGGAAATGTCTAGAATATTACTCTGTGATATTTGCTGTACCAACAGAATTTAATTTATGAATCTTACCTAAGTGCACTAAACATTCTTCATAGTATAATTTGCAGTATTGCTTGCTTATTGTACAAAGAATGCTGCACACTTGATAACAAAACGAGACATAAATATCCGCAACTCTACTGAAGACAAAGCGACTAGTAAAATTATTTCACCTGAAACATTGTCTTGAAACCTCATTTTTCTACACAGGTTCCAACTTAAATTTGTGCCCAAATGCTCTGTTAAGATACTATTTGAATAGCAATTTAAGATTATTTTAATTCAGATATAAATACCCTAAAGGAAAATCTATCGTTATCACTTGATTCTAAATTTATTTAGACATTTATTGGTGAAGTGTAGAATATTCTTATAAACACTTCTGAAACTGTTTCTAGTCATATTTATTAGTTTTCTAGTAGCTTATAATGCCTGTAGAACAGAACTAAATACAACATATTGAGTAGTATTGAAGCATTAAGAGCTATTGGTTTTTAACGAATGAAAACAATATTGTCATATGAAACAACATGTATTTTGTAGCTTTTTATTGAATCTCTCTCAATCAATTGCAATAGCTTTGGTTAGTGATACTTCCCCACTATAGTGATATTCCCTTCCTTCCAAAATACACAACCCATTTGTTCAGTTGTGACAGCATGCACCCGGAATCTCCTTACTTTATCTTTTCTTTTGTCCTGCAGCTTTTCGTGATATATATATATATATATATATATATATATATATATATATATATATATATATAAATGAATGCAAATCCACATGCTATAGTGGGCAAAGTAAACGAGTAGGGTGTATATAAAGTAGGGGTGTGGGGATAGAATTGAATGGTTAGAGGGAAGTCTATGAATTATTCAAGCATGTGGCCCTGATCTGTTGTCATTCCGATGCAACCACTTAATTTCTTCTGGCGTCTGCGCTGATAACCATCCGAGAATTGTGGTTGTGGAAAGAGGAACTAAGAGTGTAGTGGAGATGAAGTTGGGAGAGAAGGTGGGGAGAGAAACCCCACGAGTTGAAGGGCTCGAACCCCGCAATTTTCTTCTCACCCACCACGATGTCTAATTGGCCAGCCATCCCTTAACAAGTAAACAATGGTTATTTCAAACGTATACTTAACAGTCCTTTTCGTGCTGATGTAGTAAATTTATCGCTGCTTTTTTTGTTCTTCTTGTATATTCTTCTTTGTCTTTTTAACTTTTCTCTCCTTCTTTTTCCCCTCCCCTCTCGGAGCCTGGAATGGCGAACTTAGCCTTGGGCTAGTGATTGGAGAGGATGTTCGAGAGAAATTGTTCTTGTGTGGTGTGTTGTGGCATTCAGGACATAGGAAGTGGGGAATGTCCGCTTTTGTATTTCCATAACAGAACCAATGTGTCAGACAAAAAAATAATCACTCTTTATTGAACTTGTTGTCTATTTGCCTGAAAGGTTCATAAAATAATGATAAAAGTAGTTTTTCTTCCTTTTTGGGTACAGAACACCTAAAATCTGTAACAGCGCATGCGTAATTTAAGTTGTAATAAAATTAATTATTATAGAAACTAAGATTACTGAAGTATTAAACTGAGATTACACCATGTGATAGTTACAGTTCTTCTATCAATTATCTTTCCTTAATTCCAGGCCCCACCCAAATCCTCTTCCTGGAAACTGCTTGTGGAAGAGAGAGAGAGAGAGAGAGAGAGAGAGAGAAGGGAGGGAGGAAGATAAAGCGTTTAGTGAATGAACAGAATTCGAGTGTTGCCATCTTTGGCTAGCACTAAGGGCGTACAAAATAAGGTTTGCTAAAAAGAATACACACAATATCTTTTTGTGAGTAATTAATAGGTAATAAATAAACTGGTAGAATGCTGGATTTTTGCATAAGCGCAAAATAAAACAAAATAATGAAATAGAACGTTATGCGGATGGGGAAGAAGACATCGAGGAATTCTCGAAAGCCAGAATATTACAATGGTTTGGGCAGCTTGAAAGATGAGTGAACAGATAATAGTAAACCAAGCTAACAATTTTAGTAGAAAGAAGAGTTGGTACATCAGGAAGAAGATGGAAGGAAGAAGTATTTGAGGTTTGAAAGAAATACAATTTTCTGCAAAGTAGGTTGTTGGGTTGGTCAAAGTTCATAACGGGCTGTAAGGCTAGGTGATGATAAAAATAATAGGACAACTATGATCTCATTTTCAGTAACAGAATAGTAAGGGAACGAAATGTATATATGGTTCAGTGTCAGTGGTTTAGCGGTAAAGGCTTCTGACTTCATGAGCAGCGGGAAGCGGCGTAGGTTCAAACCTTCATCAATCAGGTCATCATGATTGTGCTTTTAGTGTTTCTTAGAGTTATAAATGATGAATGCTGGAATAATACCTCGAATATAGAGATCTTGATCATCTGTATGGCCAATAATTTATTGTACTATATATAGTCAAATGCTAATTCTGGGTTCCTTAACGTCCCGGACATGGTTTGATCTTACCCTGGACAAGACAGAGTATTCCTGGTCTATCCCGGTCAACTCGGGATAATTAGCCACAGAAGCGGCCCTATCCTTTGCGGGGTCCTAGGTAATCAATCTTCACGGGGCCCCACGAAATCAGAATAACCAACACATTATATATGTTTATTTGTTTGTGTGTGTGTGTGTGTGTATTTGTGTGCAAAAAATATATTTTTTCCGCGAAGGTAAATCTGATCCAAAGATTTTTTCTATAGGGAATTGAGGTATTGATTTACATGAAATAAACTCGATGTAATGAAATATGCTATCGTATAATTAGAAATCCGAAAATTACCTCTGACAAAAAAAAAGTATAAGTTTACAAGAGTAAGACAAATATTTTATAGTTTTTAAAAGCTAATTCTGCGACTTTACTTGTCGCTGAAATCTTCAATCAAATCACTATAATCCAGAATAGATGCAAAGCGTCGTTTTCTGTAGATAGAAGAGCGAGAGCGGACAGCCGGTCTTGAGCCATGGTGTTCCTTAGATAAGTCTTCATGAGCTTCAGCTTAGGAAAGCTGCTCTCGGCAGACGGAACAGTAACTGGAATTGTGGCTATTATTCTCAGTGCAATATAATTGTTCAGTTATATTTTACAGAACCTGTTTTTTAATATGCACTTAAATTAATTTGACACAAAAAAATGCAAAAATTCGGAAAACTCCTAAACCGTAGCATGTTCAACTTACTGTGATTCGATCAACAAATTACAATTTGAAAATAAACAAAACGCAGTAAGATTGGTCATTTAGTTTTAGGCTTTATGAACTTTCATAAACTACAATTACAGTGTTTTAGGTGACTCCAGGCAGGCAAAATTACTAATTAATTGTCGGCAGCGCGGGGCCTCTCTAGACGCGGGGCCCTGGGCGGTTGCCCTCTCCAGCATCATATAGAGAACCACGAGATAGGTGGGGGAAAATGAAATTATTGTCTTATTCAAACACACACACAGAGAGAGAGAGAGAGAGAGAGAGATAAAGCATGGAAGAAGACGGGAAAAGAGTGAATAAAGAGGAGAAAACAAGGAAAGAGGGAAAGAAAAATGGCGATAGACATGGGAATAAATGAAATTTTAACGCTTATCAAGACATAATTTCCATCTCTTTTCTCCCTGCCCCCTTCTCTCTCTATCTTGTTTTCTTCTTCCTGTGCGGGATAAATCTCTTTCAGTAGCTACCACAAACATAATTTACTGCGCTTAATTCCTAGATGAAAATATTTGGAAAGCCGCTCGTGGAGTCGAACCAGATACCTTATAAATGAGAGTCTGACGCGCTGACCACTTAGCTAGACAGATAGACAAACCATAACAAATGTGTTGTTAAAGCAGCCATTAAACTCGCTAACACCAGTGGTTTATATATATATATATATATTAGAACTATCTTTTAAGAAAGTAAATCCCACTTGCTGGCGGCGTGCTTATTTGCCAATCCCAACAGGTAAGAATTTATTAGAAATTTCTGCGTTCAAAGTGCTTTTGGCAGAAGTGGGTGATGTAAACGGTTGGGGATTTAAATACAGCACCGAGAGAACCAGTTGTCAGCTGTCTAACATGGCGTACTGGTAGAACGCTGGCTCACAAAACAAAATACTCGGGTTCAATCCCCGGTGGGCGGGTGTGATTTTTCTTCTTTTTTTCTAAAATTTATATTTTTAGAAGTTTTAATTTATTATTAATAATTCCTTTCTTGCATTTTCAAGTTTGTTTTTAAAAGTGTAATTTTTTTGTAAAAAATAAAACTAAGGTTTTTCCTTCTTGTCTTCAAAAATATTTTTCTAACTTCAAATTTATTATTAATAATTGCTTTATTTCATTTGTCGTAAATTAGTGACCATGGGTTAGGGTAAGTTAGATAAGGTCAGGTTCGGTTATGTATCTTTAGACTTTCGTTTCTTTCTTTCAAAATACAGTTCTATCTGTTTGTGCCAACCTGACTTTACCTAACCTCCGCTTACTAAAAAATAAATGCGGGGGGTGGGGATGGGGGTGAGGCGCAAGCCTCGGTTAGCGGTGGGCATACGTAAAAGTACTACATTGCGTATGCCCACCACTAACGGGGGGCTGCGCCCCTCTGAGACTCACACAGACCAGCTCCCTTGGAACACACCTTGCTCCCTTGCACACCTCGCGGGGCAGACCTGGTTTATGTATATATATCCTAGCTTTCAGTAGCCTTTATTTGTATGCCAAAGCAATTATTAATAATAAATGTGAACATATAAAAATATATATTGAATGAAAAAAGAAGTAAAATATTACCCCTGCCGGGATTCGAACCCAGGTTTTTTATTTAGTAAGCCAAAGTCTAACCGCTGCATCAAGTTTGTACCTGGCAAATACTGGTTTGTTCGTTGTGTTTACGGTGGACGGTGTCGGAGCCTGTCACTATGACCTCGCAGACACGATAACTTCCAACATTTTTATTATTTTCATCCTCAACTTTTGAGTGCGGGGCATTAAAATTTGTATGATGGATTTTTTATTTGTTGGCCACCGATTCCACGAAAAATTGCGCTTGTGCCAGTTTATCATCTCAGGAGTGTTCCTAGTTAGTGGTACGCCTAGAGCATGAATGTTTATGAGTGTGATTTTCACTTGATTCTAAGCATATCAGTCTATATAAGTTAAAAAGATATATCAAATGGAACAAGGAAAACCTACTTAGGGTAAACAAGGTTTCAAAAAATGTCTAGAGCGTTGATTAGCAATCGGAAAGTCCTGGGATCGATTCCAGCGGTCGACTATTCTAACAGGTTTTTCAAGATTTTTCCTCACCCATTACATGCAAATGCTGTGATGGTACCTATAAATAGATCCTGACCGTCTATCTTACAACACACTCTCCCAACCCTATCCCGGCTTGATCCTCATCTACCTTTTAATGATTTTAAACAAATCCTAACAGGATCCCTTTTTACCCCACCCTATCCCGGGCGAGTGTTATGCTTAAACAACATAAATCAATTCACACATGCACAAAAATCATGCACTGTAGATGTGAATATACGAATATAATGTACTAGATGTCAAGAATACTAAGATACCCCCGCTTATTCTTCATTGTCAATTCTCGGTAGTGGAACGTTGGCTTAGCATTCGGGAGGTCGTGGGCTCGATCCCAGCGGCTAATCATCCCGACTGAGATTTTCCCATGGGTTTTCCTAAGTCACACCAGGCAAATGTCGGGATTGCACCTTCAACACAGCCCCTGGCCGACACCTTCCCGAATCCTTTCCCCTTCCCTATCCGGCCTCAGCCTTAGATGAATAAAGGTCATAAATAAAATTCACATTCATTGTCAATTCAAAGTGCGTAATGTTAATTACAGGACATATAGATTAAATCCAATTTTAATAAATCGTGGTAGAAGAAACTCACAAATAGAAGTAGAAATAGCCCCCGGTTAGCGGTGGGTACACGCAATGTAGCACTCTTACGTAGGCCCAATGCTGACCGAGGTCTGCGGTCCTCCCAGTTGCATTTTTAATTACCATGATCTATATATAATCTACGACAAATGGAAGAAAGCAATTAATGATAATAAATGTGAAGTTGGAAAAATATATTTTTAAGACAAGTAGAAAGGAAAAACCTTAATATTTTTTTTTTACAAAAACAGCATTTTAAAACAAACTTGAAAATGCAAGAAAGGAATTATTAATAATATATTAAAACTAACTAACTAACTCTATGGCTTATGGAACTCACAAGTTCATCGCCGCAGTAACAAACGTTCGCCATTGGATTCTATCCTGGGCAATATCAAGCCAATTTTCATCACGAACACCTATTTCTCGAAGATCTATTCTAATATTGTCCTCCCAACGACGTCTCGGTCTTCCCAATGGCTTCCTTCCATCCGGC
>JAGDQP010026175.1:0-11715 GCA_022664845.1 Lepisma saccharinum
AATGTCAGTTTTGTGAAAATGGTGTTCTTACAGGAATAACAATATACCGGGTGTTGGAAAATAACACTTATAAAACGACCTCATGAGATTTCTGGTATGAAAATAATAATTCTAAAAAAGGTTAGCCCATTGACGTTGCACAAATGCTTCGTTTCGGGCGTTCGGCGCTATAGGCTGTCGAAAGGGTGGGAAAATTAAATTTAGACGTTGCAATATCCAATTCCATTAACAGTAGAACTGAGCAGGCATGTTACCCTCAAAGATTTCAAACCTGCTTTATCCAATAACGCATTTTCCAAAATTGCACAATGGACACGCAAAAGGAAATGGAGAATTTCCAGAAATTGTAGTAAAGGTGAGCCGAAATAAGCATGATTAACACTAAGTAACAATAATTCGTTTGCGCAAGTCGATACCTCAAACAGATTGCGGAGCGATACATTACAAAAGTTTCGTGGTTGCATAGCAAACAGGAGTAAATTGCATATATTTAAACGAACATTTAGTATATTTGTTAACAGTCAAAGACACTGCCATTGCCCGGTTAGATGGCAGTGATTACTTTTACATCTATACTCATATGGATAGCTGTCTTGTTCGTAATTATTTCGACCAACATTTAGTCCAGAGAGTGTCTGGGATTCACCAATTCCTTTGCAGAATCCATTGCACAATTTTGGAATACGGGCTCGTGCAGTGTTCCATTTGCTATAAATTACGAAGGGGGGATCCTAAACCTATGGAATGCTGTTAAGTTTCAACATACTATATGTTTAGGTAAAAAAAACAAAGATTTTATCCCAGATTGGGGTGATATTCGGAATCAACAACCGCGGATGAAATCCTCACACACCAGGGAAAATCCCCGCCCGACAAGTCGAACACTAGGCTTATGGATAGAGCAAGTTTCAAGTCTTTAAAGGCACTGCCGCGTCAGCTTTACTGTTAATGGCATTGGCAATATCAAGCTCTAGAGTTTTTTTTTTCACGCTTCCTGCAACATATAGCACCGAAACAAAACATTTTGTTGGTGTTGCAAATTGCAATGTATATGGTTAGCCCTATAACAAATAAGAATCAAAGTCCAGATTCGTTCCTCAGTCATCTTATTGGGTGTTCATATACGGCAGATCATGTCATGCTATATGGAAATAAAATTAAAGAATAAAAAATAAATGGTTTGTCTCGCAAATTTATTTACATCAATGCCTCCATTATCCATGTTCGATAAAATGTACATATTGTGGTTGTCTCGTTACAGATTAGTTTCAAATTTGCAACTGCGATTGAAATGTCTAAAAGATGTGCATCCTCTTCGAGTGTATAAAAGTTAGAAAATAATACCAGTCTAGTCAAAGTCTTTTCCTCTTCATTCAACTACTTCTTGGCAAGCCATGGATCCTACGCTGAAGAAAGTGTCTTGGCTGCGCTCCGAGTGTGCCAAGAATTCATTTACAGCACGACAGAAGTCACTTAGAAAAATTCTCCTCTGCAAGGAATTGGTTAATGACGAAATATATTATAATCAGTAAGGCTGTTTGTGCTGAAATTATTGGCTCATTTCTCCCCGTAGTCATTGATTTGACTTCTTTGTGGGAAACCGTGATGATAAACTCCAGCTGCAGTTCACGACACATGCAACGTTTTTCGTGGATATGGGGATAGGTTTACACACTGCCCTGAAGACTCATCGTTACCCAGCTACTGCACTATGATGTGGACCTTTGTCATGCCAGACTCACTTTTCGTCACGAATTCTTCGCGTTTATCCCTGGCAACTAAATAACAGCTCTAGATTTCAAGACAACGTGACTTGTAATTTGTTAGCTGTCAAATATTGACTCAGCTGCCACCTAGTGACCAAGGTGGCACTTAGCATGTTCAACTTCTTCAACTTTCCCAGAGCTGCCAGGCAGTACTGTCCCTAGAATATGCGTGTCCCCAAGCTGAGGTGTTTCGCGGGGCCCCTCTTAGAAATTGTGTTGCAAAGGGATGTGCGTTCACCAGTGGCGAAGCGTGGCATAAACAAGTGGGTAGACATTAGATATATAATATAAAAAGGGAAAAATCAAAAGTTAAAGGAAAATTTTCCTGTATTTTGGATTATTAATTAGTAATCCTATATTTCCTTTAAAATAATAATAATAATATTAAAAAACAAAATCAGTAAATATAGTTGAGGGAAGGATGCAACTCGCTTACCTCACCTAACGTCTTGTAGATAAGCTCCAACCACCCAGCCCCTGTGGCCGAATAGTTATATGGTTCAGGGATTCCGCCAGGATTTTCAGTTTGGGGAATGTAAAGTCAAAATTGGGAGGGTGTAAGTAGAGTTTTGCACGGTTTCTATCGATTTTTGACCGCAAAATGTTAAATTTGGGGGGATTCTCGAAAATTTGAGGGGCGACAACCTCACAGGAGGAGGTCTGGTGGAATCACTGATACAGCTGATTTAAGAAAAGGCTAAGGAGGGAGCTTGTGTTCGATGGCCGATTACCTCATCAGACGAATGACTAAATAAGACCTTTGATAGATGTTTTGGTTATGTTCTCACTCCTTCTTGACGGAAATAGCAAGGTGAAAGACGTTACGGCCTCTAGTCTAAAGGTGCTATGAGGGCCAGAAATGAAAAGTTTGAACACATTCCGAACTCCCATCTTTACTTTAATAATTTCAAATTCTGTTCATAAACTCTGAGGTAATTGTTTATACATCTAAACTTCATAATTTTATGTTCACTACTACAGATGTTAATGTTCATTTCGTAACGGCCGCAAATTGAAAAAACTTTGGTACAACAGTTTCAATGAAACATTCAAGGTTCGTGTTGTATACAAGTGAATCAACTGATTTACTTTCTGATTTAAACGAGAGTTAATTTTCACCACATTGCGCAAATAATAATAATAATAATAATTTTATCTTACAACCAGAATTAACGTGTCTTGACGCGAGCTGTCAACTAAGGAAAGGTTAAATCCTTATGTTACCAGTGGAAAACGCTGGCGAGTTACGGTATCAGGAAAAGATGGGCAAAAGTCCTATATCAATAATAGAAAAGTTATAATTAAGTGATTTGATTATTATTATTATTATTATTATTATTATTATTAACGTCCTGAACTAGCTGGTGAGCTTTCAAGGGCTATTTTAGGTAAAAGGTGAGCTCCGAACCATTTCGTTCAATGGACCCCGCTGGCAATTGAACCCGTGACTACGCGCGCAGAAAGCCAGCGCGCTAAGTTCTCGGTCACCATGGTCAATAGTTATAATTGAATTTATTAAATTAATATACAAAATTTCTAAAATATTGAAAGACTATATATTCGAGATTTAGTTACGAAGCGCAAGAACTGAATACACAATTCGTGAGGTCTGTGGCGGTAGGCCAACGACTCGAAGGCCCAGGGTTCGAGCCCCGGAAGGGGCATGGGTGTGGATTTTAATGGCTAAGGCGCGAATCGTGACGGGCCGAAGTCCACAGTTACTAGACTGGCGAATATAAAAATCAAGTTTACCAAAGTTTTAAACTGAATACACAAGATACAAGAGTGACTCAACCCTTTCCATCCACAAATGGCAAGTACGGAAATTTTAGAAACGAATTCTTTCAGTCTCTACTTGGTTTTGGTAGAAAATTCCCTTCCTCTTTATAATTATAAATCGTATCTGACAACCCAGCAGTAAAGGAAATATATACAGCGGTAAATATTATTACAAATATAATTTCTATTTAGCTCCTCCACTGCAAGTCATTGCCTCCACTGAAAAAATCCTTCAGGGCAACTTTTTCTTCCTTCTTTCTACACTGCCTGCGAGCAACACAGGCATGCGTAGTATGGGGAGAGACAAGTCTACTGCCAAGTGTATATGGTGATAAGAAAGATGCAAGTTAGCCATTTAAAAACTGAATGGAGCCACATACTTACACACGCTAGCGACACCAAGCGTAGGAGACATATTCAAGAATGTCTATCTCGCTCAAGGAACTTTTCAGTTTGTGTCTGTCGTCTGCTTCTGCTACAGTGCAGTCCCTAGAGCAGTGTTCAATTTGCCAGGGGGGATACCGGGGATTTTCCCTGGTACCAGAGGGTTTCATCCCTGCTTGTTGAACCCGAATATCATCCCAACCAGGGATAAAATCTTTGTATTTCTACCCAAACAAGTACTAGCTTCAAAGTTACCAGCAATTATTGGTTGTATGATCCCCCCCCCCTCGTAATTTATAACAAATCGAACACTGCCGTAGAGTGCCGCGCGTGTGAACATGAGGATGCAGCCATTTTGGAGCAAGCAAAAGCATTTACAATGCTTTTAAATGTAATAGTTCTTTAACATTTTAAATTATTTCTTACATTTTTATATCATAGCATGTTATATAAAAAGAACAAATGGCTGATATTTTCGTGATAAAAACCCAAATCAAATTAAAGCTAATTATGAGTAAAAAACAAATGTAATTAAATATAATTATTACAGATTTGGGTAGACGCTGTCTACCCTGTCTTCCCCGAGAATTCGCTACTGATGTTCACTGATGAACTCGTGAGTTTATTGCTAGATACTATAATATATAGTTTTTCATATGATAAATAGGATAACCCAAAGCGCGGAACCCCACGTTTTCTCGTTTGAATGGTTGAGTAAATTATTATTTTATTATTATTTCAATTAATAACATACATTATGTTCTGGTGGATCGTCCAAACCGTGGGGACAAGGACATGGTTCACGCCTGCCCTGCCCTGAGGGCGGTACTGCTACCAGGTGTCGAACAACAGTGGAGTTGTAAGCACACTTCACGTCTATCACGCAAGCACTTTGCCGGGGCTCAACCCACATGATTTCTTCAGGAGATAATCTGATTAGGATGTTGATTTCCCACAGCTATGTCGCCTGTATGAAATTTCGTAAGTGAAGCGACGCACTTATGGTCGCCATATGGTTGATTAGCCATATATTCCATCCAAATTGTTTGATGTCTAGTTGCTAACTGTGCAGAATATTGTTAGTTTAATTTATTCAAACAAAAATTTCCTCTCAGTTACGGATTTTCCTTCTTTCACCGTGGCGTCATCCTGTGTAAGAACGATGCACTGATACTGTGGATTACAGCATACATGTCAATTTTCTAGCAACTTAGTGACATACTATGCGACTATCGTGAACGATTTCATTCTCTCTTGATTTATTTATGTTGCTGCTGATTGAAATTGGACATTTTTCAATAGTATCAACGCAATATGTGTCGACTGTATTTGATTAGAAGTAATCAAAATATTACGTACCATAGTGTTTTCAATCCTGATTTATCTCTACCTTTCAAACACCACACCAACACCCCTAATATAAAACTCTCTTGCCATAACACGTAAATTTATTCACAAACAACAATAGGAAGCACCATATGAGGTACAGTCACGGAAAAAAATATTCCGGGAATATAGCATTTACTTTTTAATTTAATTTATATTTATGAGCTAGGCACCTGTCTCAGCCTGTCATTTGCAGTCACTCAGACAAGTCATAAATTAGGTATAGCTGAGTGGTTGGTCCATAAATATAGGTTAAATGAAAAAAAAAACTAAATGCTATGTTCTCGATGTACTTTTTTTTGTAACTGTACCTTCAACTGCTTAATTTCAATTTTAAACATGCATGCTTTGAAAATCGTGGATACAGCGCTGTTCCTTATATTAGTTTACCTTTGGAATGATTAACTGTTTCCCTTTGGACAGATTTATCTAAAATATAATAATCTCATTTAATATTTACACGGAATATACAGGGTGTTCCAAAGGTAAAATTACGATAGTACGACATAGTTATGTAGGTGCAAGAACTGAGATGCAGGATAGGAAAGGTTGAACTGTATTTGCTCCCATTACTTTAAATACTTTAAAAGCAATTAGAGTCAATATATTTTTTAACAAGAAATCTTCTCAATTTATTTTTTATACTTTAACTTATTTTTGTCACAAAGTTTGACAATGTTGTTTTGACACATCCTACATATTCTATATGAAGTATTTTCTCTTAGTTAATTTTTCAGATATTCAGTTATAACTTGCTTAATTTTACGTATTAGCAAGAAGAAAATATAATACAGAGAATTACATAAATATTAAGTTTTATCACGCAAACATTGTTTTGTAGCATTGAAAAAGTTATTCACAATAAATAAGAGTTACTTTTCAGTTACTAAGAATGAACAAAATATAATACGATTGAAAACATTATGCTAAAATAATATTAAACTACACTGCAATTTACAAATAGTATCATAAAGCATATTTCATACACATTTAGTATGTTTTCTACATCAAAACAGAAAATGAACACGAGTTGATCGCTGTACTGATTACATTAAACTGTAATCGTTTTATATTTCAATGGCAGATAATTCATTATAGTTCTTTTAAAAAGCACTTTTGTTTGATATTTATCTTTACTTAATTTAATCCACCTCTTCAACTGTAGGACCTTTACCACCACCACCAGATCCTTGATGAAGCTTCATCATGGCTGGTCCACATTCTTTTTGAAGATCCTTCAATTTTTCTTCATATTCTTCTTTTTCAGCCAAAGTGTTTTTGTCTAACCACGTCAACACTTCACTGCACTTGCTCTGCACTTTCTGTTTCTCATCGTCCGTCAGTTTTCCTCCTGCATCTTCAGCTGATTGCTTCACACTAAACAGATACGTCTCCAGTTGATTTCTTGCAGTCACTCTTTGCTTCTGTTTATCGTCCTCTTCCCGGTATTTCTCAGCTTCTTTGAGCATTCGGTCTATCTCTTCTTTGGAAAGTCTCCCTTTGTCATTTTGAATTGTAATCTTCTCCGATCGCCCAGTGCTCTGATCTTTAGCAGATACGTTTAATATTCCATTAGCATCAAGATCGAAAGTTACCTCAATTTTAGGAACACCCCGAGGTGCTGGAGGAATACCTGTCAAGTTAAAAGTACCTAATAAATTGTTATCCCTAGTCATGGCTCTTTCACCTTCATAAACTTGAATTGTAACAGCTGATTGGTTATCGGAATATGTTGTAAATGTCTGTTGTTGCTTGCAAGGAATACGAGAATTCCTTTCAACCAGTTTCGTCATCACACCGCCAGCTGTCTCTATACCTAGAGATAACGGAGCAACATCTACCAATAAGACATCTTGTATTTCGCTACTTTCATCTCCACTTAAAATAGCAGCTTGAACAGCAGCACCATATGCTACAGCTTCATCTGGATTGATGGAAAGATTCAGAGCTTTTCCACAGAAGAAATCTTGTAACATTTTCTGTATTTTGGGAATTCGAATAGACCCTCCAACCAGAACAACATCATGAATACTACCTTTATCCAGTTTGGCATCAGTGAGTGCACGTTCCACAGGTTGAAGCGTCGACCGAAATAAGTCAATGCACAATTCCTCAAATCGAGCGCGAGTTATCTTAGAATAAAAGTCGATACCTTCATGTAAAGCATCAATCTCGAGACTAGCTTCTGTGCTGCTGGATAAGGTACGTTTGGCCCTTTCGCAAGCTGTTCTCAATCGACGTAAAGCTCGTGTGTTTCCACGTAAATCCTTCTTGAATTTGCGATTAAATTCTTCGGAAAAGTGATTCACCAATCGGTTGTCAAAGTCTTCACCTCCTAAATGAGTGTCTCCTGCAGTAGATTTGACTTCAAACAGAGATCCCTCGTCAATAGATAAAATAGAAACATCAAAAGTTCCCCCTCCAAGGTCAAAAATAAGAACATTCCGCTCTCCTTTCAAATTTTTGTCGAGACCATAAGCAAGAGCTGCTGCTGTAGGTTCGTTAATAATTCTGAGAACATTAAGACCAGCAATAACACCAGCATCCTTGGTAGCCTGACGTTGAGAATCGTTGAAGTACGCCGGTACTGTAATTACAGCATCACTTACCTTTTGTCCCAAATAACTCTCCGAGATTTCTTTCATTTTACTTAATACCATAGAACTCACTTCTTCTGGAGCAAACTTCTTATTTTCACCTTTATATTCTACTTGGATCTTGGGTTTACCAGCGTCATTTACTACGGTGAATGGCCAATGCTTAAGATCATCCTGGATTTTGGGATCATCATATCGACGTCCGATCAGTCGCTTAGCATCAAATACAGTGTTTTTAGGATTCATGGCAACCTTAAAACAAAACAAAAAAACGTAAATGACTACGCATTTGACAATTAAATACAATATAATAATATATATCTTACAAACGAAAAATAATATATATATATCGCAATTATTAGGGCGACGTAAGGCACAAATAACAAAGAGCAACTCAATGATGTCTAATGAATTAACAGGAGACATCACAATAGAACTATAAAACTACACTACGAATTTCAAGTATGAAGGGCTTGAAACAGAAGGTATAGAAATTACTTGCTTATTTTAAAACAAAAACCTATAGAAATGCATAAGAGATGCTCAGAAGCAAATGGATGCAAGTGACATTGTGAAATAAAAAATTGAGTTTATATATATATATATACACACAACACGAAATATTTTGTCAATATTGTCAAAAGTCAACTTTGTTCTTAACTTTTCAATGTCACTTACATCTCTATTGCTTCTAAGCCTCTCATGTCTAAAACACATCTATGTTTGGTGCACACATGTCTTATCTATATCTCTATTAGCACAATAGATTACCACGTCACGAAATATAGATATGATTGATATGTGTGCTCCAAACCGAAGATGTGTTTTAATATGCACTTCTATAGGTGACTTTTGTTCTAAAAATTACTTATATTCTTTTTGATATTAGCTCTTCGTTTGTATATATATACTTCTATACCTCATCAAGGATACCATACTTGTTCTTTTACTCGCACATGTTCTATTTATTATATCAAAATACAAAAAAGTGGCCATTAGGTGCGCATTCTAAGTACCATAAGTTGGACAATATGACAATACATAGTATGTATCATTATATATTTAAAACAAACGTCTCATGCGTTATGCTTGTCGCGTGTATTACTTCTGTGTTCCCAGAAAGTGCAACGTCGGTCATTATCTATGCAACTGAGTGTACGTCTGCACAGATTTTTTTTTTTTGTTGTAAATATAATTATCCGTGTTTTCTTTAAGACCATAAGGACAGATAAGAGTTTCGGCAAGTTCACTGGTTGTTATGATAGCCAATGGCAACATAACAACACAAAATTATGTTATGAATGATGTAATACCTATAATATTGGGTATTCTCCTAATGCCATTTTTATTATAAATATTAAAAAGCATGTTTCTAGACTGCTTTGTAATTCTATGTTGTAATGTAATGCTCACTAAGATGACACGTTAGTTTATATTGTAGCTATATAAATATTAGACTAATAAAGTACTTACACTATGTAGTGGGGTTTGATTATGACTATGGACAACTTTATTATATAAATTTTAAAGTTTTAAAAGTACGGTTTACTGAATGTAAATCCCCCATGTTGGCTAGATGTCATGGAATGACTGTAAATACAACGGTGAAACCACCGTTTGCCAGGTCCTATCAAAAGAACTCTTACGATAAACAGAAAAAATAAAATAATAGAGGAACGGTGAGATGCGTATAACTTTTTTGTAAATAAAAGTGTTTTTGACAAATGCATCCTCTTCTTTGATTTCATGCAAAAAGGTAATTCTGCTTTATATTGTCTTTCGATTAAAAATGATTAGATCTATATGGAATTGTGCTTTTAACTGTCAACTTCGTAAGTATGTAATAAAATAAAAAGGAACAGTAATATATTGAGGCCTTGTATGCATACTTAATTTAAATAAAACAGGCTGACAAGGCTATTACACATAACTTTATTGAAAGACACACAGCAAGCTTTACAGTTTCAATGTTCTAATAACATCCTCCTCAGACGAAACACGAATCAACACTAATAGTTCATAATAGGAACCAGAACGCCAAGAGATCCTTTCTACGTCTTCCGCCAATTACGTCCCAGAATTCGTTCACTTTCCAAAACTAAAGAAATTTTAATCAATCCCAGTCCTTCGCTCATACTCCAACCTGTGGAGTATTGATTGCTGTTTAAAAAGACTTAAAAGATTATAGAAGAACTGGGACTATTATACATTAATGAATGTGTCTGGTTGGAAATTGGGCTTGATAAAAAGAAGACTGTTAATATCTTGTATGTATTTGAACTGTAATACTTCTGTAATTTCCTTTCAAAATTGTTTAAACTCCATTTCATCAAAACTTGCTAATTATGAATATGCTATCTTAACTATTGGAGATTTTAATATCTCTAAAGTAGAATGGACCAATAGGGATTCTTTTTTTTATCTGATATCCATTAATATCTAAATCTAACGCTAAAGCTTATTCAAGTTTTTTGGATGATCTGAAATTGAAACTTGGTAACTACTGTAAGGGCAGAGATTTAATACTAAGAAATATTGATTCACAAATATGTAAATCTCTGGAATATATGGTTCCACCGAATCAATATCATGAACCAATTGATATAATAATTCTTTTATCTTATGCATCTAAATTAACGAATAACTATCTACTATACCAATATCATAAAGGTGATTATTAAACACTACACAAAGAAATATGAAGAGTCTTTCTTTCATATTAATTTATTTTAACAACGTTGTGTTTATGATTTCCTGAGAGATGTTCTATTAATGTGATTACTTTTATATCTGATGGTGAATTGTTCGGGTGACATTGATGATGATGTCTATAGTTAATTCGTATATATCTTAATTTGTCATACTTTTACTTAATATTTGTTTTTGATATTTATTGCTTTATTGTATTCTCTAATCTCTTTGATATTTGTCAAGTTTTTAATTTTTCTATTTATTGCATGAATGGTCTCCATAGTCTAGTGGTTAGAGCGTTGGACTCATTTCCGCGTGGTCCCAGGTTCAATTCCAGTCCCACTTTACGACGTTCACCAACATCGTGAGGCAAATTGAGGGAGTCACGTGAATAAAGACGTGACGGCCACTCGGTCTAGAAAGCCCCTAATACACCTGTTCGTGGCCAGGTGGCGCGCAGTGCTGACCACACTGCCGTCGCTCAGGTGGACGCAGTTCCACCAACCGCGGACAGATGGCATTGGAGTAGGCTCAGGATCTCTCGGTCTGTAACGCCCATGGTTATTATTATTATTATTATTATTATTATTTATTTATTTGTTGCATGAATTATTTTTTGCATACTGTTGTTTCACTTTATATATGTATTTTGTATTCATTTTCTGTATGATTGGATTTAAGTACTTCTAATCCTGGGTGACCAGAAGACATACCCAGGCTGTCTGGATGTATTGTCTCTACCAGGTGCGTAAATATGAAACCGGAATTTATGTACAGAAAAGACACAGTGATTGGATGACAATGCTAAGAACTATTTTATTCGAAGTAATGGCCATCGCTAGCGATACACTTCTAACATCGTTCCGGCAATGTGTGGATGCCAGACCAAAAAACCTGTGTCTCTTGTGCTGCAAACCAGTCATTAAGCCATTTTCGTAGACTTTCGTAAAATGTGAAGCGCTGGTCAGCAAGTGCGTGTCCCATGGATGCAAATAAGTGAAAATCGGAAGGCGCCAAGTCTGGTGAGTAAGCCGCATGCGGAAGGATTTCCCAGCCAAACGTCGCAATCGTTTCCTTGACCGGTTTTGCTGTGTGGGAGGGTGCATTATCGT
>JAGDQP010026175.1:11815-23342 GCA_022664845.1 Lepisma saccharinum
TCGATGTTGCCGGTTCTCCTGGAGTTACCCATGATCTTTTACGCTTAGTATTCTCGAAATAGATCCACTTTTCGTCACCAGTCACAATTCGATGGAGAAATGATTTCCTTTTGTACCTGGCGAGCAGAATTTCGCAAGTGGTTTTTCGGTTTTCCTGCTGTCGTTCAGTCAATTCATGTGGAACCCATTTTCCCACCTTCTGAATTTTGCTCATAGCTTTTAAACGTATGGAAACTGCTTCTCGTGTCATATTTAATTGATCCGCGAAGTTTTGTTGCGTTTGAGCGTCATCCTCATCCAACAAAGATTGCAATTCGCTGTCTGCAAACTTTTTCGGCGGTCTTCCACGTTCTTCGTTTCTCACGTCAAACTCGCCACTTTTAAATTTTGTAAACCACGCATAGCACTGTGACTTACCAAGAGCATGATCACCGTAACCGTCAACAAGCATGCGATGCGATTCTGCATCAGTTTTCCTCAAATGGTAACAAAAAATCAATGCTGTCCGCACATCGTAGTTTGTAGGTACAAATTGCGCCATGTTCAACGCTATTAAACACTACACTATGACATGAAACTTGTCTGGTTGTGAGTTGCAAATCGTTATCAGCAGTCAAAACAAGCAAGTGGCGCCAAGGACGCAGTTTTACGGTAACCACAGTGACAGCTAACGCCATCTATGCACAAATTCCGGTTTCATATTTACACACCTGGTATACCCGAAATAAATCAAATCAAATCAAATCAAATTCATATTCTTATTATTAGTTGTAGTAGTAGTAGCGCAAGGGGCAAAGTGAATATATGAGGCAAAGCGAAAAATGTAATTTACAACATTTTAATAAGGGATGGCAGTAATACTTTTGTCACTAGTGGAGGAAGAAAAGGTCGTCGAGATTGAACCCTATATGGTAAAGAAAAGATGAAACGCGTTCTGAAAATTTTTCAAGATGTAGGTTTTTAAAAATCTTTCCCTAGTATTTCTTTGTGAACGCATGATGATGAATAATGTGTGACCTTAGCTTTGTTTCCATACTTCAAAGCAATTGCAGCTATCACGTACATGTAGAATAGATAGTCTTTTTTTTTCTATATGGCAGCTTGGGACAACGTGAATAATCCTTTGCGGGACAAAGCAAATAGTGATGTTATTGTATGGTAAAATTCCTTTGCTTTTACGTTCATTTTTAATGTATACCACGTATACACGTCTTCTCTAGTTCAATGATAATTATGTTGAAGTCGAGCTTAGTTTCAATTTGAGAGTTCAATTTATCTGTTGTGTTTTAATGTTTAACGCAGAACCTTTGTGTGTAAGTTTATATTGATTCATTTTGCCTCACTGTTGTGATCCGCTTTGCTCCCCCTATAGGGGCAACGCGAAATATTGTATTGTTTAACAATTTTAATAATACTATTTGCATATAAATTTCGTTCGCCATTCTTGTGCTACTACTTGGAAGTTGAGTAGTCAGAGAAACTTTACTCCAAGTGTTACTTTATTGGATGTAAAGTAAGTGTACCGATTATGGCCCGGGTTCCTAATATGGTCCACCCCCCAGATCTATGCAGCTTTCCGTTCGTGCTACTAGATGTCACCGTAAACTATATCCCCATGACAAGAGAAAGCATTTTTGCGCGACTCATTTGTTGCGAGTGTCGTGAGCTGCAGCAGCTCCAGTTGAAATGACATATTGAGCAAGAAAATATTTTGCTGTTACCGTATTTTAACAAAGTAAGTAATGTCTCGTTTTAGTATCTATTGTTGAAAACCTAATCAGTATAACGCATGGATAATGTAGCTATGTGAGCATACGTGAACATAAAATGTGTGTAACACAATATATTGCATTGTGTAACTAGCAGGTGCCAGAAAAAGTAAAGAGGTCAATAGTGCGCAATATGGCCCACCGCCATATTGATCAAAATGCAGTCATAACTGTTTAAGATGATAGAATTGGGTATTTGAAATGTTTGTACTGAACACTCATCATCATAAAACACTGAACTGCTGAACAAGACTATTTTTTACGAATAATATAGTCTTGTTCAGCAGTTCAGTGTTTTGGATCTTAATTGCAAGACGTGCAATTATGTTTTGTTGTCAGTAATCATCATAATGTTTACTAATTAGAACGAAGATAGTGCCAGGTAGTAAGGAAGCTATCAATTCCAATACAAAGAATAAGAAGATTAAAACCAAAACAAAGCAAGTGCCATCACGTTTAAAACGACCAGAATTTCAGCAACTGCTTCTAATAGCCCTGATGAACCGACACTGATTTGTTCCAAATTTTATGAATCTTGGTTTTATTACCTTTGTCAGGCAGACAAGGTTGCAGACATGCATCTTTGCGTGTTGTAGTGCAAATACGTTCATGAAGAGTGTGTTGGAATCACCGCTAAAGATCAAGGACCATTTCTTTGTTCCTCATGTGAGACGTGACGTTCTAAACTTCTTCGTTTGTATTACACTTCTTATTTACTCATATTTTTCTTCTTGTATATTCACTTATTTTAATTTTTTTGGCATTTTGTATTAATACAATATTCTTGGTTTCGCAATGTCATAAATTGTGTATGCTTGTAATGTATATCTCTCAGTATGTACGGTAGCATATTATATGAGTAATACAGAAAGTTTACACGTCACTTTTGCCATACGCTCTTATTTTCTATAATGGGCCATATTGGGAACACCATGTTCCCAATATGGCCCACTGGCAATATTTTAGTTTTCGATTTATTACATTTTTATACGTCACTCCTAGGAAGCAGATTATTTTTTTTATTTGTCCAAATAGTCTCCCAGCTTGATGGTTCAGTCGATTCGCACGAATAAATAAACTTTCTTACTGAAAAAAATCAACAAAGTTAAGATGGGTCATATTCGGACCCCCTGCCTTCCTTTTAGTTGCTGTTTAAAGCTGTTAACGTTAAGTGATCCACTTTGTCCCCCTTCCCCCTCCTCCTCCTCTTCTTCTACTACTATTACTCATACTACTACTACTATTAGTAGCAGCAGCATCAGCAGCAGTAGTAGTACAGGCTGTTCATAACACGATATTAAAACCATTCATTCATTCATTAAGGTAAAAGCACCAGTAATGGACAGTGTACCAGTAATGGAGACTTGAAGGGAAATTTCGTAAAATAAAATTTACTTAAGGGCTGGAATCATTTCACCTACATAGGAAAATTTAATATAGTATGTTCTGACGCCAATAAATATTATTCGCTCGTCATTGGTTTCATCTGGTATTTCTGACATGATATTGAAGTTAGTTCAATGGTCGCATCTACTCTTCCATGCATTTTGTTAAGCAAATGTTTAAGTTAAGAGCTTTCGTTGTTTATTCATGAAATTATAATAACGAATTCTTTAGTTGTTCTGCACTATTATCTATTACGAAATGCCTTTGTTTCAAGCATATAAATGGCCAAAACAACTATAACTTGGATCTGTTTTGAAAAGCAGGGAGTGTCAATCACCGGTACGGCAACGTAAGCTTTTGTCCAGTTTTGGACACCCACTACTGGGTTGAAATAAAAATCCTTGATTGATTGAGATGTTATTAACGTCCTAAGCGAGCTTGTGAGCTTCTGAGGACGAGACTTACAGTTTTTGTTAAAATGAGCTCCGAACCACTCCTTTCAATAGCCAGCCCTCAGCGGAAATTGGAGCCATGACCACGCGCGCAAAAAGTGAGCGTGCTAAACTCTCGGCTAATTCAAGAGCGAAATCGTAATTCTGTTAGCTGTTTTATTTCAACTTGAGAATTATTAATTACTCTTCATGACCATAAGTTTGCCACGAAATATTTTGTTCCATTTTTTCCAGTGATGGGCGCTGGAATGCCCATTTATGAAGTGATTTGTTGTAGTTTTAGCACTATTGATTACAACTTAGAATTCGCATTTTTATCACTGAGAGAAGTTTCTAGATTTTTTTGCAACACTATTACAATCTAGACCTTGTGACATTACGGAGAATGTTAAATTATATGGTCACGTCTAGATGTTGTGAAATTACGGAGAATGTTAAATTATATGGTCAGTTTACGTACATTTTGTCCTTACTATTCTGGATAAAAGTAATGAAGTCACTGATATTAACAGTAGTAATGAAGGGAAACCATTACATATCATGTTAAAAGCTCATGTGACATGGACAAAAGACTAGAAATACGTATAATTTCTCCAGAATAATGACAAAATGTTCGTAAACTGACCATACAATTTAACATTACGGAGAATGTCTAGATTGTAATAGTGTTGCAAAAAAGTCTAGAAATTTATCTCAGTGATGGTCACAAGGAATCTATGGCTCAGGCCGGAATAGGATAGGGGAAAGGAAGAGGGAAGGAGTCGTGTACGTGTGTTCATTTAGTGTAGCTAAAGTTACGCAAGCACCGTTGAATTCGAGTGCGAGAAAGAAAACAAAATATTACAAGTTGAGACGGTTTTCGTCAGTGCCAGCCAGAATGGAAGCTAAATATAGTCGATTTCTGCGCCTACACGCGTTAGTGAAAGTTTTCCAGTGCACATCAAACGAACCCACGCTGCTTACAATACCGAACTGCGTAGGTGTTCTTCAGTCGCGTGACATGATTCCAGTCTAACATTTTAAAGAATAACGATAGGAAACTTCAGAAGAAAAAAAAAAGCTACAAATAAATTTATCGTACTTTAAATGGAGGAATGTATCATGTTTGACTGTTACATTTTTATGTCTATGGAATAGAATATATTTTACAGAAAGTAAAGAATATTTACAGAGAATCGAATAATATATATATTTTCATAGAATACAGCAAACACTTAAATCAAATTGTTTCACATTTATTTATTTTCTTATTTTTAACCTGTCATTAGCCAGAGAAGTTCACTAAAATCTCGTTTATTCGGACTTTATGTGGGACCGGACCCGTTCCGGATAAACCAGATAATTATATATTTTTTCATGTTACAAGCACCTAGAAGTACAGAAATACGATATCGAAAATTCAAAATGACTTTTTTTTTTCACAAGCCAACAAGGTCAAATACAGTACAATACTGCATATTTACAGTGGAGAATTAATTAGACGTGCTCACACGTAACTATATGATGTGCATGTACTTTAAAGCCGACGATAAATTGCTTTATTTTTTCTAAAATCGTTCCGGATAAACCAGTTTTAGTGTATAAATAAATTCCAGATATATTTGTTAAATAGCTCTATTATAGTATGTGTGTGTTCCTAGTGGTCTGCTTTGATGGTTACACAACAAACGCTAGATTAGTATCAGCCGAATACGGATATCACGCTATAACTAGTACTACAGTAAAAGTTTCCGTTGCCCTTACCATAATCTACACATGCAAATAAGTAGATTCCATATGCAACCATTACTTACTTACTTACTTACTCTATGGCTTACGGAACTTGCAAGCTCATCGCTGCAGTAACAAACGTTCGCCATAGGATTCTATCCTGGGCAAGAGCAAATCAATTTTCATCACAAACACCTACTTCTCTAACATTCCTTCTAATATTGTACTCCCAACGTAGTCTCGGTCTTCCCAACGGTCTCCTTCCTTCCGGCTTTCCAACTAAGATGGAATATAGTCTTCGTTTTTCTCCCATCCGAGCTACATGGCTTGCCCATCTTAGTCGTCGGTTCATTATTCTTACAACATCGGGTGAGTCGTACAGTCCGTGAAGTACTTGATTATGCAGTTTCCTCCATTCCCTAGTCATCTCGTCCCATTTCGGACCGTATATCTTTCACAAAACCGTATTTTCAAACACTTGTATCTACTAGGGTTATACTCCAACTTTAGCAACCGTAAAGTATTACCGGCAGAATAACCGTACTGTATATTTTCAATTTCGACTTTCTTGATATTAATCATGAGAAGCTTACATAACAATTACCGAAGCCGATCCTAGTTCACGACCATCATTAAGCATTGCACAACTGAACAACCTTTCCCAGGGCGTTATTTGCTACTGAAAGAGGTAGGGGGAAATTAATGCCTACTAATATACCCGGAGAATATTAGAGTACTGGACGGAAATACACTGTTATTCCTCCCTACAAGAAAACTGGTAAGTGAGGTACCAGGAAAAACACACGCCGTACCAGAAAATTTCCCCCCTTTCCCACCCTACAAAAAACGTCCTGACCGCTCCATAGTAGCAGTTTCTTATAGAAAACTTTTCATACAGTGTTTAATACTGGAAGTACTACTACCACAGAGAACCATACAGAAAAGTAGTCTGTATTCATAGTTACGCATTTCTTTCTGGTTTCGAAGAAGTTTCTTGCCTTGCCGCTAGATGTCTCTGATTTCAATAGCTCATTTTCTTAAACATCCTGAAAAATTCAAGCTTATGGTTGGTTTGTACTGTCATTGATGTAGTGCCGAAATAATCACAGAACTTCAGTTTACCAGAATCTTTAAGAAAATAAGCTATTGAGTTCAGACATCTAGTGGAGAGGAAAGAAATTTCCTGGAAGCCAGAAAAAAATGCGTAGCCTTTTATGAATATAGACTACCTCTCTGTATGGTTCTTTGTTGTACCGTGTTGTACGTACTACCACCCTGAAAACATGTCTAAACTGTACGAGTAATACACCTGTACCAATTTATTTATTTAACGAACTCCATACAGCAAGAACGGCCATTCTATACTGCGTATTTTAACAAGAACTACTTTAAGGCTTTTAGAAGGAATCGGCCCTGGATTTGTTCAAAAAACCTAATCGCCTAGTGTGAGAGGAAAAACAAGGTAAAATCTAAGTTAAGATCGGCGGCGGCTGGTTTCAAAAAACCCTCGACTTCCCGAAAACAAAGCCAACTGAGCTACAAGCACCCTTGAATATCCAATACCAGAAAACTCCTTACTACGTTGGAACAATATTTAACTTTTTTTATTTCCCATGGTTAGAGGATCATCTTGATTTCTGCCGTTATAACTACAAGACCTGGCACTCATAATGTGTCTACACGAAACTCACAGACTATTCTCGTATTGTTTTATTATCATATTATACAATCGAAGGGTACAATTTCATGCTAATTCAGTCTCTCAAAGACTCTCGATTTTTCGAAAAGTAATAGGGTCATTTTCACACAGGTCTTCTTATCTTCAGTGGATGTATGATCACTGAGGGTAGGCCAAATCATTCACCCGAAAGACCTCCTAAACAGTTCTTGTGCGGCTGCATAATGTGTGTAACAGGACCGACCGCAAGACTTAATTTGCGAATGATACTTTAGTATTGACATTCAGGGTTCAAAAGGTTTAAAGAAGGCAGAGTCCTAAAATATACAGTGATATGATTAAGTATACTTGAAAAAATAGGAAGAAAAAGAAAAAGTATGAAACGGTGCGAGACTAATAGTGGTACCTATAATTATTTCTGTAACATATTTTGTCGGGTTAACAATACTGATTACAGCGCTGTAAAGCGCAAAACTTTGAATTACTTAAAACAGAATATTTAAAGGAGAGATAGAGAGAGAGATTTTTGTGATTATATTTCTTGTACATCTTTTAACATCCTCAAATGTTACCAGGGCTGGAATGGTAAGATTTTTGGGGGGTACACGCTGCTCAATAAAAATGCGGATTTGGGAACACGTTCCTTTATATTTATGCACTGAGGTGGGTACACGCTGTGATTTATAATATTAGGTGGGTACACGGCGTGTACCCGCGTATACCCTCCATTCCACCCCTGAATGTTACTCAAATGGGGAAAGTTTCTGGACGTCCATGACGCAGGAAAGATTGTCTCATCTACTGTTTGTCTCATCTACTGTCTAAAGATTGTCTCATAACGACCAGACTTCATCTGAATCTGAATTTATTTTAAGGCCTTTAGGCAACTATGGCTCAGGCCGTATGGATGATGATGGGATGAATTGGTGGAATGAAGAAAACCCGAGAAAACCCACGCACACGGTGTTTGTCCACCACAAAGCCCACATGGCATGAGCAGGGATCGATCCGACGACCCCTAGCACCAGAGGTGAACGCTCTACCAACTGAGCCACCGTGGCCCCGACCAGACTTCATTTAGACACAATTGCAAGAGAATTCGCATCAAAGACAAGCGAAAGGAAAGTCACTTTTGGTCAACTTTGAAAGTAAATAAATCTAGAATCAAGTAAGTGAAAATGTTAAGTGTTATATGAACAATTCTTTACGTTACAAAATAACACTTAAGATTGATTATAAATTTGAATTATTCGTTATTGTGTCGTACTTTATTAGTGTGAAGTGAAGTGAATGTTCTGGTAATAACATTATGAAGAGAAGTGATTGTAATAATAAACTTCATACTGAAGTGAGTGTAGTAACAAAAAAGTACAAGCAACTTTGGATAATTAGCGTAACTGAATTTTCAACATAAATTTTATGAAGTCTTTGGTGAAAGTTCCATTTATGGCACGAAGTCAAGTAACTACAAAAAAAATCAATATGTTCTTATTTTTTTACTTGATTATGTAGTCTATTTTATAATGTTTAAGTTACTTTGTAAATCGAATAGCCATTTCATAGTACAATGTACTGCAACAGTAGAACTGGATTTTTAAAAATATTTTTTTTTAATTTCCTCGTTTCCAAGTGATTTAAGTAGCTTCAAGATTATTAAATAGTGTCCGTGTAGCGTTTTCCAACATAGTTGAAAATATATAAAATGGTAAAAATTGTACTTACAAACAGCCATTGTAAGCATTATTATTATTATTATGCGATTATTATTGTCCAACTAAATCCAATTACTGTTACATTAAGAACATACATTCGTATTATCTTACCTACGTTGCATTCCCGCGTCTATTTTCAAGATAGTATTTCAAAAGCAGCCCCCCCTTCCCAAGCTGAAAAATACTTTCGACGCAACTGTCCAATACTATGGAAGCAATTTGAAATTTTAACTGATAACTGAGGAGCTTGGGTACGGGGACCCAAAGTATTTTTCTATTGTGTTGAATAATGATTAGGTCAAGTTTCGTGCTGATACCCACATAGCAAAATGACGTCCCAGGGATATCTGACGGATCTCCTGGCAGGATATCGAGACGTCCGTAGGACGTCCTGTTTAAGTCCCGTTTACATCCATGGGACGTATAGTTATAATTAATCCTTCGTATAACTATACGAAGGCATATCCTTCGTATAGTTATAATTAATTAAATAATAATAATAGTAAGGTCGATTTAATTTATAGAAATTCCAGATAGGTAATCCCGCACGGCTTTCCGGGGGACATCCAGGGGACATCCATACGGGATGAACTGTTTGTATTGCCCACAGAGTTATCCCACGGACGTCCTCAGGACATCGCTATGGGAGCAGGACCATTCTGACGGTAATGGGATCTAAATGGGACGTCCCAGGGACGTACTCTGCTATGTTGGTATGTTCAACGGTTTTGAAGCAATTTTAGAAAATGCATTTTTGAACAAGAAAGCAACACTGGCGACTGGGTAGCAATTCCGTACTCGAAATACCTCCATGATCCGGCCCAGTACGGCAATATCTAAGGAATATGTGTGCAAAATCTGTTGGAAATCAATGCGCCCATGTAGATTTGTGTAAGTAACATACAGACAGATAGACAAATTTTAAAATAATTAATATAAATGGGTTGCACACACATCTTCAGGAATACAAAAAGAAAGATATGCGGAAGGTAGCAGCCGGGAGATATATTTTGACACCATCTCAGCATTCGGCTTAGGAAACTGAAGAACGTTGGAAAATCTCAATCAGGATGGCCATGGTGAGAAGCCGTTCTGGTTTGACTGAGACTGGATTTTGACACTTATGAATCTCCGTCCTAGGCCGTGACCGACTACCTTTCAATATCCTCTCCCCCCCCCCCCTTCTATCCCGGCCTGATAAATAAGTTCAACAATTCAAGAGGGGCTGCGGTGGCTAAGCGATCTAATACTTAAGGTTATTTTCGAACCATTTTGATTTATTTGTAATTAATGGAAACACTGTAACCTGCCTTTCCAGCAGTATCTGCTGGAATTGTGTTAAAAAATTTAAAGACATACTTTTCTTAAACAATTCGTACTAGAAAGTAAAAATAATTGTGTTTATGCAGGACTAAAAAGAAAAGCATGGGGCGCTCTCTCATATATAGTCACTTTATAAATTCTTCAATTGGCGCGCCCCATGCTTTTCTTTCTAGTCATGCATAAGCAAAATTAGTTTTTACTTTTTAGTACGAATTGTTCAAGAAAAGCATGTGTTTAAAAGTTTTTATTATTATTTTATTCGAGTTATTTCCGTGTTCGGATACTTTTTCTCAAGCTAACGTTTTGTGACTCAAATCCTGAAATGTTCTGCAATCAGTCAAACGCCAGATCATTGCAGGCTAGTATTTATTTTAGGATGAAGAAGTCCATGTTAAAAAATATATTAAAATATGCTTCTAAAATATGTAAATATATGAATGTAACAATGGAATATTGTATTGTCACCCGACTTACGTCGCTATGCAAAACATTCATCTTTCTATGATGTAGGGAAATGAGTTAAATTAACGTCGCAAGATTTGAGGACACCACAAACCATTGTGAACTAAAGGAAAGAATGAAAAAATAAATAAGAAATAAAGAAGGAAAACTGTACAAAATGTTTCTAATAATTAAAATAGTTTTAAATAATAAATTCTATAGACACTACCAGTGCTGAGACGGAGGGGGATCTGGCAGACTCCCTGAATAAGAGTGGAGTGTTAATAATTTCCTACAAAATTCCCACATAGCAAAATAACCTTAAATCAAGCTCGTTTGGCCCTGAAACATCAAGCTAACAAGCTGTAAACAAGCTTGTCGTGTCAAGCAAAAAGGTTGAATCAAGCTTGAATCATACTTGGTTTTTTAAGGGCACGAAGTGTCTTTTTAGGCAAGGAATAATCAAGCTCGAATTGGGTTGTTAAGTTCAAACATATTTTATCTAGCAAAAATCAAGGTTGTATCAAGCTTGAAATATATTTGTCGTTTAACGTCAAGGCTAACAAGGCAAAATCGAGGGAATTTCAACCTTGAATCAACAGTGCTATGTGATTATATCGACGTAGCCTAGAATGCCCATATTTTCAATAGAAATTAATTCTATGGTTTTGGATTGATAAATTAATTTTTATACTGATATTTTTTTTAAATATATACCATTCTTAATTAGCCTCATATCTTTTATTATTAATTCTAATTACTATTTGTTTATTATTATTTTTAATTTTTTCGTGTGCAAAACACGACATGCCCGAATTGGCTCTGTAAAATATTCAATATGTACAAAATGAGGGACAGAAAAGTGGTCACTCTACAGGGATCGGACTTGAAAAGCTGCATCCCCAGTGTTGATCCCGGTAATAGGTAGGCACACGGGTTCGAACCCCACGGCCGAACATCCTGACTGAGGCTTTACAGGGTTTCACTATTTCACCTGCCGAATGGCGTTGCGGTACCTTAAGTAGGGCTAGCCAAATTAAGGAACGTATAAAGGGT
>JAGDQP010026176.1:0-26176 GCA_022664845.1 Lepisma saccharinum
TATATTTTAGCTTAGCAGCGTTTCCAATACTTCGCTGTATTGAATTGCTTTTTTGACCTTTAGGCATCTACGAATCACGTGACTATTATTAGAATTATTGTGTATCTTGATTTTTAATGAATGTGATGATTATGTATGTTGTTTGTCTTGTACAAATGTATATTCTTTTTCGCATATTTAGAGGAACTTCTTTATCCACTGTATACTTTTTACCAAGAGAATATTTCTTTCTGGGCAAAGATTACTAAATTCGTCAGCTCCAGAAAAGCTCTTTTTGGTGGGAAAGTTTCAGCCGTTGGTCGCAAAGCGATCTTTGTTTAAATACGTAACATCCGCTTTGTTCTGACAAACCAAAACCTACGATGTACATCAGCAGCGAAGCAGCAGGGCTTGGGTAAGCAAAGTCGAACTGATTTCTTTCTTTAGCTATGGAGCGACTGAGTACACTCCATCATTGATGATTCTTCCTTTCTTATCTATACTGATTTATTATGTGTTTATGCATGAATTGAATTTTTTGAGACAGCAATTGGAAAACTGACGGCAACAGAAGTCGCTGCTTTCCCCATATTTTCATTAAATCATGGGAATTGAATTAATCTCCGTCCTCACATTCTCTAACACGAGCGTTACTCAATGAGGGAAGTAAGGCAAACTGGTTGGTTTATGCACCTCATCAGGAGAACGTAGCCAACTCTTGAGTTAAAGTAAAATTTTGGTGGGATCCTGTGGCATCCTAGGTCACAGTATCCTATTCACTAATAGAGAGATGATCGTTTGGACATTACGTACTCCAATTCTTGGGAGGCGTAATCAGCCAGTTATGTTACACGTCTCACATTAGCGCAGCTCGATAGAAGGGTGTAACCATTCTTTTAACTATTCTCTCACTAACTCTCACGTAACTGGATTTTTTCCCCATGACATCTTATTGCTGTGAGGTATTCAATGTGTATGTGTGATGAAAGATGACTGTGGGAGTGAATGGGCATCTGTGTTCCTCCAGCAAAAGCTAAGCTTAATTAGAAGACCAGATGTATGAACTATTATGCGACCCCCATTGTTCTCGTGTTTTGTCGGTACATCTTCAAGGAGCATTCCTCGATAGAAGGTGTATTCATTTAATTAGTAAAAGTTATGCTGCTACCTCCTTGTATGATTACTCAAGAGCCGGAACTGAGAATATAGATTTTTGATAGAGTAAACTGTTTCGTTCTGCAAGCATCGGGTATTTGGAGGTCAATCTAGTGTCCAATATATTTGTCACCCCAGGATGATTCGTTGTTGTAGGCCCTTAAAAGTAGGTCGATTATTAAAACGACAATTGAAATCTGTCCATGAATTTATTAAGTTGATGGAGTGCCAGTTTGAGTTTTTTTAAAGGAAAGTCCTATCCATTGACTCAATCTTTTCTCCACTTAAGAGTTCAATGAGGGGGGCATATTAAAGGTTGTCAGACAATTAAAGAAACCTTCACAATTAGCCGCCAATTTGCTGAATCTGCTGGAAGTCTGGAGCCGTAGGGAGAAACACGTCTGGCTTTCTCCTTTGTCTATAAAGAAGGATACTGCCGAAGCAACGTCATAATTACACAATATGGATTCAGTGATAAGACGGCATATCTGCGTTGCATACGAGTCATGTTTCCTGTCTCCGGCACTTGCGGCAGAGGTGTTGAACGGCTGATATGTTAGTTTCTAAGATTCTGGGATTTCATGATTTTTGTTTTTGAAAAAAGAAAGAAAGTACTTCGATAAAACGTTAAAGGTAAGCAAGAAAGTTGTCGCATTTTCACCCACCACCTTCGAACATCGATATGTCACCTAAGACGTACCTGGAAGATCAAAAATAGTCCCCATCAGCATCGACGACCTTCTGCCAACGTTCTGGAAGGCCATGGATTCCATCGCGGTAGAACTTGGTGGGCCGTGAAGCGAAGAAAGTATCAAATGCATTTTGCACCTCTACTAGGGATTTGAACTGGCGTCCTCTAAGGTTATTGTCCAAGGAATGGAACAGGTGAAAATCGGACGGTGCAATGTCCGGGGAGTACGGCGGATGCAATAGTGTTTTCCATCCAAGGCGTAGAATGGTGTCCCGGGTCATCCTAGCCACGTGGGACTTAGCGTTGTCCTGTAACAGGAGGACCCCTTTGCGATTCAGAAGTGCTGGCTCCAGAGTTTTGAGTTTTTCTTGAACACGCCTCAACTGCTGACAGTACACAGCTGCACTGATGCTCTAACCAGCTGGTAGTAGTTCCCGATGCACGATGCCGCGAGCAGTCCACCAAACACACAGGAAGACCTTCTTCTGGTGCAGTGCTGGTTTCGGCTGTTTTAGAACCGGTTCATGGGATGCTAACCAATGATGACGGCGCCGTGGAGCTTCGCACAGGACCCACTTCTCATCACATGTCAACACCCTGTCCAGAAATGGCTCCTTCCTCAGACGAGGCAGCAAAGAAACACAGGTGTCTGCTCGCGTTGCCTTCTGGCCTGGAGTCAAATCATGTGGGACCCATCGACCCAAGTTGATGGAGGTGATGCCGAATGGTTTCTCCACTCACACTGAATTGTAGTCCCAGTTCCTCACATGTCTGGCCACTGCTCGCCTCAATTGCTGCCTGAAGATCTTCATTTGATACCTGTGTTGGTCTTCCTGCACGTGGTGCGTCTTCGAATGTTTCGTCAGCGTCCTTAAACTTGGTAAACCACCGCTGCACTGTCCGCGTAGTCAAGACACCCTCACCAAAGGCCTGGCATATCTTCCGCCCCGCTGCAGCTGCGTTTGACCCCAGTTTGAACTCGTACAGCATACACGCCCTTATGACGCTCTGTGGAGGTCCCATGTTCATTCTGTCCTTCCGCACGTTCACGGTGTAACTGAACTGCCACAACCAGGTAGTATGTTGGCTATACGCACACCAACAACTGACCTTCGCCTGATCTCCATTCGCATTCAACTCACGGTGTGAGGGCCAATTGAACACAGACCTCCACAAAAAGCGACAAAACTTTCTTGGTTCCCTTTATATAACCTACAGGTATGTTTATTAACACATTGGAACTTTAGAAAGTACTGGTTCACAGGACCACTGACATTTTTGAGTTACTGGCCCTTTGGAAATTTTTATTGTTCGTCGGCCAGTGGACCACCGCTAATTTCGAGCCATGATCTTAGTACACCTTAAGCAGAAATGTCAGTTTCCATAACCTTCACAGGTTTGCTCGTGTTCACCCGCAAACTCATATACAGCTATAACTGGCTGGATAACATTGAGCTTTAAGTAAATAATAATTTAATTCTCTAAAATAGATATATTTCCGGAATTGTTAGGGCGTAGTTTACAGATCTCAAATCACTAGGTTACTTGACAGACGTTATTCGTGCAAGTAATCACAATACACCTATCACAATAAAACACGTTAGGCATCACAGCTGCAATGAATGAACGGCTGGAAGTTATATGCACTAGTACCTGACCGGTTTGTCTCGAACGTTACCATTGGACCCTTCCATTTCAAGCTGTTCGCAGTACGAGATGGCTCAAAAATCTTCAAACAAAAAAAGTACAGATTTTTACTTTTCTAACTATTCGTTGATGAAAGTAATGACTCTGACCGGACAAACATTAACTAGATTGAGTGAGAGAAGCCATGAAAACTCCCCAATTAGAAGCGTCAGCAGGGTTTGGCCTGCGCTACCATTTCAGCTGATCCACAGGGATTCAGAAACTATTGAAACCAAGGAGAGTTTGGGAACAAAAGAAGATTTATCTTTCGCTTATTACATATTTTAAGACATACATAAGAATATTTTGCTTCCACAGAAAATATATTTTACCTTTAAACAAAGTGCAGGGTGTGTAATGCCAATGTAATTTTGCTATTAGTCAAAATTACACATCCAAGTATCGTGAGGTAGAAAAAAGAACTAAAAGCATAAATGAAAAGGAATAGATTATATAACTGAAAAACAAAATACCATACAAAATTACGAGACAATAGCGAAAAACCAACCTGCATTTGAAACTTCTTTTCATGTGGCAATCCGTCCTCCTTCACTAATTTAAAGGTAGGATGATCCCATTTCATCTTGGCACACAATTCATTCAGAGCCATTATAGGATGTTTCCCTTTTATGTTTAAAGTTGCGTTATAAATCTCCCCTGAAAAACAATTACAGATATTAACAGGGATATCAAAGGAAAACCAAAGCACAAGAACGAATCTTATAGTAAGAATTTAATTACTACTCCCTCAAAATATCTCTAATAGTCTCAATTATAATATGCTTAAAATGTTGATAAATAAAAGGTATTTGCATTCACTTTATTTAATTTATAATTAATTTCAAGTTACTTCTGTACAGGGTTGGCAAAAAAACATGTTTTTTTTTTTAAAAAAAAAGAAAAGAAACAAATAACCAGGTTTATATGGTTTCAACCAAGTTTTTTGGTTTAAATACTTTGCTTTATTTATTTATATTACATATGGATAGAAATAAGTTTGTTTCTTCTTAATGTCCGTATGCCGCAACGGGGTTATAAAGGACGGGACCTACAGCTACAGCTGAAAGTGGAACCCGAACCACTACTCGGTTTGTACAGGAGATAAATTATCCTCCACCTGAACTCGAACCTGGGACCCCTCGATTACAAATACGATAAGTCTACAGACTCATCCTCAGAGAACACCTGGTAGAAACATATGTTGTACTAATCTTGCATTGTGAATAGAATTATTAGGAGTCAATTCAGAAGAAGATACACAACTGCACAAGCGAAGTCCCTGTACCGAGTTATACACATTATTAAAATAAATGGATAATTTCAAAAGACTACAGATCTAATTTAGTCCGAGCTAGTTCACTGGGTTAGAAATACAGCGACTTAATTTGCATATCAATAAATGAAGTTAATAAAGATAGTGCGAATTATTTGAGTTCACTCTGACTATCCATACAGAAAAAAAATGATTTTGATATATTAGTTACCCGGGGTTTTATGAGAAAAAATCTTGTACGGAATTTCGGTGTATTTTATCAATACTAAAATTATTAGAACAAAAAAATATTTAGAATTTTTGCTTTGATTAAAATTGCATAATAATAGTAATAATAATAATGTACGTCACTGGATGCAGTCGATAAATTTTGCCAACTTCTACCAATATATTTAAGCAAAGTTTACTTTGCTTTCTCTATGAAATAACAAGCATTCAGGCAAGCAGAAAGATACAATTTGGTTTCGTTTCGTTTCTTTAGGCTTATCGTCCTTATGTAACAGCAAGGTTATGAAGGACACGACCTACTGCTTACAGTGACATCCAAACCACTAGTCGGTTTGCACTTTAGAGAAATTCTGCGACCCCATAGAGAATCGAACCCGGGAGCCCTTGATTACAAGTCAAAAATTATATAAAATTAACGCAGATGGTTTAATATGTGGAATCGTCACCATGAAGTTCACACTATTTGTAGCATTTTTACTTTTATTTTTCTATTTTTATTATATTTTTTGTTTAAACTAGCCAACCCTGCTTCTGTATAAACTTAGTATTTATACACATTTTAGTAAGACTTCACCCCATCTCGATACAGCAACTTATTAAATTGACAACTCTACAGATACTCATGTCTCAGACTCGTGCTCTGAAGTATAATGCCGCAGAACAACGGGTAAGTAACGTCTCAAATTTTTACTTTTGTAGTAATAAACGGTCCAGTTAATGTAAACGAAATAATTTCATAGCTACTTACTTTTACATCCCAGAACACCAAATCTCTTTCCCACGAAATTAATACGATAGGTGTAAAAAAAAACACTGGCAACCTAGGTTCAAAAGAATGTGTTAAACTTGCAGGTTCATTTGCAGGCAATTGTGTATAAATATTATATCTTACAATGGTATAGATATATCGACCTTTTAATTATGGTTTACAGAGTGAAATCACTACAATAGAACGGCTGGAATTTGAAACTAATGTTGTTGCAGTGTGTCTACGTTGGATCATTAACTATCACTTCGATGCCTGAATGTCATTTTTTCTCATCTCATCTGCATTCATTATTGTATTGTAAGTTCATTAACTATACTCGGCATATATTTAGTTTTTAACTCTTCCCTCTATATTATTAGGTTTCTTTTCCTGTCGCGTTGTGATTTGACTCAGGCAAACTGGACGAATATTTTGTTCTGGAACTTTGATAATATCAATTTTTTAACTTTAGTGAGTTAAAATACCGCGCTGTTCCTCCGCTAATATATATGCAGCCCACTTTTATAGCGTTTTCTAATAAAGCAAAATCAATTTATGGCTGACTTTCGTGCAAAACATTAAAATATTACTCTACTACAATCTGTTGTTTACATCATGAAAAGAAAAAAAAATATTTAAAATATAGACTCTGTAACGAGAACTCGAACCAACAATCTTTAGTTTTTGATTTGGTGACAACAATTCATCCCCGCCTACCTCTGTACGAAGTTCTTGTAATTGTTTTTCTGAGGTTCAATTACTTGTCATCAACGATAATTGCATTCAGTGGACTAAACACGAAATTAATACTAAACTTATGTCTAGCTTAGTCCTCAGTTGCGATGGTATTTATTCATGAAATATTACGAAATACCTTATCATCGTAACTGAAGACCTAAATCAAGTACTAATCTATACACAATATCTTTTAAGCTTCTCTGATAATGATCTTAAATTGTAGTCAATAACCTACACTATCCATATTTATATTTACAACTCTTGTTTCTTTACGATTTACTTTTCGGAGGTTGTTAGTTGTTTTCCTCATTGGCAGCTCGTTGCTTACACTGATTTTAAGACCCTTGAAACGGCTGTGCCAAGGGCAACCGAAAGCTTACGATTTGGACTTGGTCCAATCAAAACTGATTCTAGATTTAAAATAAGCGACCTCGATTTACTCGACGAACATTATCTGATGATGCTACTTTTGGCTGACGAATTTTTGTACTATAAGCATTTTTGTGAAATTAGACACATCACACTCGAGTTCCACCATTCTTTTCACGTCCCACACCCACAATAATGTGCAACTTGTCCCTACAATCTTTTTACAGTATATGTATTCCCTTTTACGAACTAAAATCTGTTTACATTACATTTATCTCGTGCGACGAAGGGCAGCAGTTGTGTTTGCTATTCTATTTCTGACATGTTGTCTAGGCAAGAATATTGCGAACACGAACATTATGTGTACTTAACAGCAGAGCAAGCTGGAGTCGTGGATTTAAAGTCATAGAAAGAACCCTTAGAAAATCAGTTATTTTCAGAAACTCATATATTACAAATGAACTTTGGAGCTAAAAATATATATTTACAAACTAATACACTAATGTACAAGACAACTTAATATTTGCGACTGCTGCGTGGGCATTTTTAGACCCCCGTACGTCAGCTATAACTATTGAACGTATTGTTGACATGACTATTGGACGTTTACTGCATAAATCACGTTTACAACATAAATAGTAGCTTAAGCTTGGATTTACTAACACACATGTCACAGATATAGTACGAAGAAAACTAGATAGAAAATGAAAACAAAAACTGACGTGAGGTGAGAGCCCGGTTGTGTTGTAACCAGCGGCAAATAGTCTTTAACATCAATTTTTGTTTCCATTTTCCATCTGTTTTTTTCTTATTACTATGTATGTACTATGTGAGTTCGTAAACTCAAATATAAGCTACTAGTTATGTAGCGAAACGTCCGATAACCAATGTAAACAAGTGGTTATAGTAGTTTAAGGGGTCTGCAAAATACCAACGTAAGCAATGCATATTTAAATTAACTAGTCCTCCGCGCTCAATACGATTGTTAATGGAATTGGAAAAGCGTATATTTACGATTCAATATGTACGAAGAGTTTACTGATCAGGATAATATTGAACACTGACAAAAGAAAAATGTTCCATGACATTCCTGATACATTTCACACATATTATGCTTGATGTCTAGTAAGCCACATTTACAAATAATAAATATTTACTACTTGTGTTCTATTTAACTAACTCACTCTATGGCTTATGGAGCTCGCAAGTTCATCGCCGCAGTAACAAACGTTCGTCATTGGATTCTATCCTGGGCTATTTGCCAGGAAAAAATATGCACACAAATATGAACGCCCAGGAAAAATATTATTTATAGATCTGAAATACTTTGCACCTTCTAACACTCAAATTCAGCAGACGTTACGTTCCGAGTATGGCAACAGATGACAAGTTTCTTCCTAAATCAATATGCATGCTGATTTATCCTTTAAAACTCATTTTGAGAGCCTTAAAGCTAAGAAATTTCATCTAAACTAAATATACTTACACTTAGACAAGCAGACTCCAACACATGGTTACTCCAGTGCTAATAATAGCTATCGATTTCGACGTTGTATCTTCAACGATTTCAAAAATTTTAAGAAGAAAAAAAAAAGAAAATATATTTTTTAAATGTATAGCTATCGATTTCGAGTTAAGCTTCAAACAATGAAGCCATGAAATTCATTACATATACCACAATTACCATAACTGTTGAGCCTCGCGCAAGGATTGGTATTCTGTACTCTTTACATTCTGGAAAAGAAGATTGTATCATCATCTTATTTGCATCAAATCAAGTAATCACCCAACACCAGCAAAAAGTTATAATTAAGTACTATTTTTAAGCACTACTACACATTACATTCCTTTGTTTGATGACATACAGAAAATACTCGGCCACTACAGCACAGTGATTTAAAAGCAAGCAAGCGCCCCCCTCCCTCCCACACACATATATACAAAGAAACAAACTTGTAAAGTTTCTATGACGATGTAAATCACTTAAAAATGGAAAACAAGAGTTCGTTGCTCTTCGATTTTTAACATATTATTCTAGTTTTAGACCAAAAAAACATGTCCAATCATCCAGTCTGATGGTATGTGTCGTTATTGGTTTACTCAGCGATAAATAGGTAATTTGTACTGAATATATCTACTTAAAATAGCAAAATAATTAAATCCTCTGGATCAATGTCGTCACCACCAACATTATCAGAGTAAGTGCCGCTAATGTCACTTTCAGGATTCACTCTCTGGACCGCTCCAGGATAATGCTCTGGTGCCCTTAGAAGATTAATTTTGTTAGTTATAAGACTTACTTAAGGGTTTCTGTGGCAACTTTCCAATAGTTCATGGATATGACAGGATCAAATGTCAACATAAATCTCATGATATCTGAATTTGCTCAAGTTCTAAAATAATTTCTGCTTTCGCCGTATTTTTACTTTCGCATTTTAGTGCTGTGAAAAATCTGTTTCAAGATCTTGAAGGTCAAAACGAAAAGTAGGTGTGTAATACATTCATCAGACAGACTTCACTGTCATAGGACCTCGAGGTCCATTAAATGGAGTGGCTCGGAGCCCATTTTAACAAAAACTGTACGTCCCATCCTTAGTTCACCAGCTCGTTTAAGACGTTAATAAATATTCAATTAATCATAGTTATATTTTGGAAGAAAACTTAAAATTCCAAGCTCTTTTAGAATATAGTCTAGGCATCAATTTCACAAAAGCGCTCTCCTTTTCGAGTTTAAGGGCAAATCATCTAACAATTTGGCATCCGATATATTTTGACTATATACCCCATCACTAATCACAAAAATGCCGGATGCCAGAAAAAATACCTCACAGGGGAGGGGGCAAAGCCGAAATTTTAACAGTTTCTATTATTCACTATATCTCCGTAACCATTGGAGATAGAGCATCCGATCCTTTTTTTTTTTTTTTTTGGTGGGGAGGGGGTCTAATTGTCTTATACTATTTAATTTTAGTGCAGTTTTGTGGTTGTCTTGTAATCTTCATTTATATTAAGTATTGGTTGCGCACTCTCTACTTTGGAGTGCCCATAACTGTTGACGTCAAAATCGGTCCTGGGTCCGCACAGATCTCTTGTCGCGAAGTAGAAACATGTCTAATCTAACGAAAAATCGCCCACTTTGAGAATCAATTTATGTGCAATGGCATTGAACAAAACAGAGCAGGAACCAGTTTCAAAGTTGACTGTCAAGAGGCAATCATGAACGATTTGCCATCCACTATTTTTTTAAATATTACAACCTCTTCCATTTAATAATACTCTTCGTAAAAGTAAGAAGAAAAAAAAGCATGTGGCAGAATTTGGAAGTTACAATAGAACCATTCCAGTAAAGGCTACCGTATCCTATTTTGTGCGAACACTCATAACAAAGGTGGACACATAAGTAGGCGTAAAGATTTCTTGATTCTTCCTCTTATATTAATAAAACAATAGTGATAAAGGAATTTGTGATAACATACGCCTTTACACGTATTATTCAGTCTTCTTTATCACTGTTCATGAACTGAAACTGAATTTTTACATTCACTCGGACAACTACACATTGGGGTGCACAAGAGATCGATTTTCTTACATTTGCATAACACATTTCTAACACTTACACACTCAAGTTTCTGACAGCTACACGTGGTAATCCCTACACAAGCCTTGGGAACGTTTTCAAGTGTTCTCAAAACTGGCTTCAGAATTTAATCATCCAAGTACCACCAGGAGTCTTCTGCTCTTGGAAGACTGATCTCACGTTTATCAGTGTTTTCCCATATTGCTGTTTGGCTGTGTTGCGATCTCTTTATATGTTGTTTAAGAGCATCACTAGTTGGAGGTAATCTCTCCAGGCTGCATTTTCCTAGAAGTAGGAGCCTAGCTTCATCACAAGCCTTCGCATTAACCTTAAAGAACATTGTGAAGAACAGTTCTGCAGATTCAATAGCACTTGCTGATAAAGGAATCTATCTGTCCTAGGGAAAATAGAAGGTCACAGTTTTCTGAGTAAGTAGACCAGCTCTTAATTTTTGACGTTCCAACTATATATGACGTTACATCACATCCAAGAAGAACGTGATAAGACATTATGCCTTTCTTTTCATTCATAGACAACTGGTTGCAAAGGTTATGAACTGGAATATACCTTCTTTTCTTTGAAGTACCCGCCATAATTTACAATTCTTTACAAGGCATTCTGTCATACTAGTGTATCAATAGCAGGAATACACCGGTGTCTCTATTCATCACAACAATTCTTTCTGAATTGTGATTTGCAGCACGCAACCATCTGCCTCTTTGTGATTTCCTTCAAGATTTTGAATATCGGTGCCGAAATTTGACTGAACTCTCTTCTCATTCTTAAAACTACCGGAAACAACAAGAACAACAGAGTTCTGAAGATGATTCCAGGAATGCATTGGGTGAAAACGAAGTTAAATCCGCCTTATTTTCTGGAAGAGCTGTGGAGTTTTTCCACTTCTGAGGAAGCGGAACATCCGGGTTTTCTATAATACGTCTTACTGGAGTACATGATGAGTTTCTTTTCATTCTGGTGCATAACTTGGGAGACTGTTCGAAATAACAATCAAAGACAACATATACTCTAGAGTATTTTTCCTAAGCCTTTAACTAGTTCCACAAATGACTTGCCTAAATCACCGAAAGTGTTAGCATCTTTAGGCTTCCCTAAAGCCATATCACTAGGTTGTCCATAGATTATGAGTGATGCTGATGTCGTTGGTACGTCTTGTATTTCATTGAAACAGGTTACAGTACGCGAATGTAAAAGACAGTTTATAAATATTGACTTATTATCCGATGTTATGGCGTTTCTTTTTTCCGTATATTATCACACATTCCTTTATCACTATTGTTTTTATTAATATAAGAGGAAGAAACGAAAAACCTTTGCGCCTACCTTTTTTTTTCTTGCTTTGTTATAAGTGTTCACACTAAAGAGAGATGCGGTAGCCTTGTCTTTGAACTTTCAAATTCTGCCACATGCTTTTTCTTACTGTTACGAAGAGTATTAAGAGTTCCTACTTTATTTAGTTCAGTGCCATTGTGCATAAATTGATTCTCAAAGTTGGTAATTTTTAATGAAATTAGACATGTTTCTACTTCGCAACAAGAGGTCTGTACTGACCCAGGGCCGATTTTGACGTCTCCAAAGGAGAGAGTTCGCAACCAATACTGAGTATAAATGAAAATTACAAGACACCCATTACCTTTAGCACAAAAATGCACTAAAATTGAATTGCAGAAGGCAATTAGACAAATTAAAAAAAAAAATCGGATGCTCTCTATCTCCAATGGTTACAGGGATATAGTGAATAATAGAAGGGGTTAAAATTTCGGCTTTGTCCCCCTACCCCCGTGAGGTATTTTTTCTGGCATCCGGCATTTTTGTGATCAGTGATGGGTATATATTAAAAAAATATCGGATGCCAAATTGTTATATGATTTACCCTTCATGCGGCAACGGTAGCCTTGTCTTGGAACGGTTCTATTGTAACTTCCAAATTCTGCCAAATGTTTTATTTTTCCTACTGTTACAAAGAGTATTAAGAGGAAGAGGTTGTAATATTTTTTTTTAAAAAAAAAAAAAGGTAGATGGCAAATCGTTCATAATTGCTTCTTGGAAGTCAACTTTGAAACTGGTTCCTACTCTATCTTGTTCAATGCTATTGTACACCCTATTCGAAAAGAGATGACCGAATTGATTACGGCAATTTTCAGCTGAAAATTCTCTAAGTCCAACTTCGGGTATTTAGGGAAACAGTAAATCAAAGATGCCAGGTTCTAGCCCTGAAAGAAAGGATGAACCCTCCCAAAATAAAAATGTATCTTTATTCAGTTTTTGAAATCGCTGCTGCGATTGCAATAAAATTCACTGGTTTGAAATCAGTACAAAAAATTCTTTAACACAACCACATTTCATCCAAATCGGATACTGGGTTAAAAGCCTTGAATGAACTGACGTGCAATGACTATTATAATCAAGCTAACCGAAGGTTAAAAACGTATTAATTTTCGCACTGTACCTATGTACATTTGACCCAAAGATTTACACCTCTTAAGCTGTAATACTGACTGCCATTTACGCCTAGGCCACTCAACACAACATCAGTAAAGCTTTAGATTAAATAAAAAAAATACTAGAACTAAAACATGCATTTACTGCAAATGAGACTTTCAGTGAATGGTTATCGCAGAACATACTAAAACAACAAAATTCAGAATTTTTGAAGACTGCTTTTTTTTTAGAAAGTTGGGATTAAATTTGACGTTTTAAAACTTTTGAATTTTAAATTGTTCATTTTTTATTTACGATAGAGTTCTGAAACAAGAGTTAAACGATTCAGTAAGGACATAATATTTTTATGATGAAAGAAACTGCATCAAAATATTCCTATTACTTGCCAAGATATTAACTATTTTCGTCTTTTACTGTTCGAAAAACGGACGACCTTGACCGAAACTTCGAGGAGTCATAAATCTGGACAAAAATGTTTCTAACCGAAAAAAAAAAGAGGGTCTAATTATTTTGTGTGTACAATGACATATCCAAATTTCACGAAAATTGGAGCCCACGATCTGCAAAAAAAAAATTATTTTTTTTCTGCATGAATCTGTACGGATTGGTTTTGATACCGTAAAGTAGCAACTAATGTCTAATATAAGACGATGCTAAAAGACAAGATTGCAGAAAATTTTCTTAATTGTATCATAGAGTGGATCAATTATCGTAACCCGTCACCATATAACCTATGGTATAACAGCTTACCTTAGGTTGAACTCAGTTGTATATAAGAGTACTACGTTATATGTATCTCAATACTGAGTAAATAAAACATCAGATTATTGCTTCCGCTATGATAAAAATAACATTAATCGTCGTAACGTAATCTAATATAGGGGTTCGTTTTACTATATCTACACAAAGGAAGTAAAATTTACAGGAGAAAGCTTATGTTACCAAAGTGTGAGAGTCATGATCCAGTGTTATCAGGGTGAAATACGTGGGACTATATATGCATCCGCCATAGGTGGGGATGTGTACCAATTTCTTTCACGCGCTAACTGACCGGCTCCGAGAGTGAAAAATGTAAAGATACATAACCGCACCTAACCTCCACGTTCCAATGGTTACTAATTTAAGACGAAATTCGGCAAATGAAATTACAATAGGATATGAGGAATGTTCGCTATGCCATTAGTATTCCTCCGCGTGTCACCATATCCTAATGGACTGGAGTGCGTATTTTCGGAATTAATTATTGGAGGGTTACCATACCATTTTCTGGATAGTTACATACATGTCGGTTTGTGCGTATAGAACTAACACTGGCAATTAATTTTTAAGAACGACTGGTGTTGACCGTATAATATTGATCAATAGGGTGGTGTCATATGGTGTAGATAAAATAAAACTTAACCTAATATAGTAAGTACACATTTATTAGAGTATCTGCCTCCCGCATTGGAAATCATCCTATATAATAGTGTTCTAGAAACCAATTCACAATTCTGGTCAGAACTAGAATTATAATTACCTTTGCTTGGCCCTTCCTGAACTTCATCATAATAATCCTCCACCACCTCATCATACCTGTAGATCACTTCTGAATTTGAACCACGCTTCCGCACTTTTTTTTCGGACCTTCCCAATGACGATCGGCTGCTACTCCTACTGCTACTTCTGTGCCGTCGCCTTCTCCTAGGTGAAGGAGAACGATAGTCATGTCTCCTTGAGACAGTGCGATCAGGTGACAAAGATTTATTTCGATCACTAGACGACGATCTACTCTTATGCCTGCCCCTGCTACGATCACGTCCATTTCGCCCACGGGAAGATGATCTGCTCCGACTACGATCATGCTTACGTCGGCCACGGGAAGATGATCTGCGCTGACGTCTATGCAGACTTCTCGATGAACTCCTACGCTTATGCTTCTTCTTTCGATGCTTCGATCTTCCTCTTTCGCGACTACTTGAGGAACTACTCCTACGCCTATGTTTTCGTATAATGATCGAAGTATGACGCTTTGTACTTCGTCTTTTTTTCTTTGAACTCTTCTCTTTATGTTTCTGTGCATTAACGTTCATATCATTATCGCTCGTACTCCCACTTTCACTTTCATGCACTGTTTGTTGCTGTACAAGCATATTCTCCATGTCAGACGAACACATTAACTGATTATTCGACAACTCAACTCGACCCTCAACTCTATTTGAATGTCCAACTGAGTTCGGTTCAATTATGTCTGCTCGAATATGTTGACCATCCTGAATAATAGTATCATCAGGAATATCTACCCATGAGCTAAATCTATCATTATAGGTTTTAAAAATTACACAGTCCTTACTTTCAACCAACGGCGACAGTTCGCAACATTTTTTCACTATTTCGAAGAAGCGTTTTTTAATAAAGGCCATTGTGTTATCAAATCCGAAATTTACTACAACGTTCCGTTCACAAAACGTTATGAGTGCTTCTTTGTTGCAGTCATCATCATACAACAACTCTCCCTCCTCAAAATTAGGATCCAGTTCCAAGTCAGGTAATAAGTTGAACATATTCAACACGTTAATTTCCTCTCTACACAAGGTAACATCCGAATCACCGTCGTCAGAATCAGGTTCTACGTTAGACATGGTTGAAGTTTTCGCTGAACACAAATTACTTTCACTAGAACCTGTTTTTAAACAAAACTCTCTCTATACTGAGAGAAAAGTAATCGTAGTTAACAACCTTCACACTATTCAACTACAAATATTGCATAAACACCTACAAAATCTCAGCACATTTACCCGCAGCCTCCATGCTCATGACATCATGTTGAATGTTGTTTAATTACAAATACAATGTTGCCAGACACAAAACAGAAACTAGCGTCTCAGGGAAGCATATGTTTCCAAAGCTCCGCCCACTGTCGCGCAGGCGCAGAAATTCTCGAACTATTATAAATAGGCAACACCCTAAATGCATCCTTCATCTCCTATTTCGTTTTATACCAGAAGTTCAGCCATCTTAAGGACTGTCCACATAACGTTGACTCCTTTCCTTGTGACTTTTTTTTGCCTCCTTCGGCGAAGGATACATCAGATCAGATGCATCCTTAAGGCCTCATTCGTTGGAAACTAGCGCCACCTATGAATTGACGGATGAAAAAAGCGAGCACGCCTAAAAACGAGGAAGTGACTGATCTCGCATTAAAACCGGTGGTGTGGGGAGGAATGTCCCGCTGTTCCAACCTTTGTGTCAATGGAGTTAGTTGTTCTTTTCTTTCTTTGTTTTTCTTTCAAGCTATTTGGGAGTAGCAGTTGTTGTTTGCATAGTGGAAGGAAACATTTATTTTAGGTTAGTGGTTTTTATATTTTGCATTGTGGGGGAGGATCAAAATAAATTTTATGTTTAAGCGCTAATCTTAGTATACGCTGTATGTGGTGCTCCATTTTGTTTTGCACTTGTTCAAAAGATAGAAAAGTACTACAACAAATGATCTGATTTAAAAAAAATATTGCGTTGAATTGAATTGATGTCTAACTTCTTTAAGCATCCTTCAATCGGACCAGGATATATGGCTCAGCAAAGACTGGGAAAGTTAGCGGTTAGAATCTTACTTAAGTGCCATTATGGCATTCGCCTAGTAAAGAGGATAACCCTGGAAAATCTCAGTCAGGATGGTTACCCGTAAGGTTTGAACTTGAAAACTTTATTCATGACTCTCAGGCATTTAAGGCTCACGTCGGATCTGGGAAGGGAAAGGGATACAGGTAGGTGTCGGACAGGGCTTGAGTTGAAAATAACATTCCGGCATTTTATTCATGTGACTGCGGAAAGGCATTGAAACCTCAGCCAGGACTGTAGGCCGATGAGATTGAATCCACGACGTTCCGAATGCTAACCAAACTTTCTTCCTTCGAGCTACATCCTCTCGGTCCATGATGTTTGAACCCGCCTGCCCACCCATTGCGAATCCGATATCAGTGACTTTCAAGACAAGCCGTAAGCGGCATGTTTTTCAAGACGAGTTTACTCCTCTCAGTTCAATTCAACTGGTCTCTTCTTTCTGTTTCAGAATCCTTCTATCAATTAATTGGACTCACTTTCCATATCAACCATTCCTGTCACGATGGTCGGTCGCTGATATCGAACCAAGGACCTCCAGAATGCGAATCCAACGCTCTACTAGTGATTCTCCCAACCCCCTCGTGTGGGGGTGTCACTCAGCGAACGTAACTTGCGACAGGATGAGGATGAGCACATGAGGCTGAGCGATTCTCGCGCATACGCATTACTCCTTAAAAGTAAATATTACTTCCAAGCAAGTGCTTCCAGTTGCCAAATTAGTGTATTGGTAGCATGTCGGAAAGCTAATCCAAGGAAACCGGGAACGAACCATGGTGTAGTTTATTTTAGTTTTTTCTTAATTAAAATAACTTTTCTCTTTTTTTTTATATTAGGAAATTTATTAAAATTAGTGAACAAACGCATGTGGAGGTTAGGTGAGTCAGGTACGGTATTTTTTTTATTGCACACACGATTAACTCGTGTTTTCACAATGTGATTTTCCTGTCGCTAGTCACAAGTGCGAACATATACATCTATACTTTGCTGGAGCAGTATCTATAGGACAATTTTACTACGCCACAAGTCATTAGTAGATGGTTGCAAATAGTCAATCAACTAACCATAGAAATTTACCTCATAACGTATCCTAGTTAGTCCGCAATATATCCGGGTTCGAACCCTAGCGTCGGTTTTTTATATATATTTTTTTTTAAGAAAATGAAAGATTTTGTGTTTTTAATGTAAATACACAAAAGGAAATTTAAGGCTCATTCCAAGTGGCTTTTCCCGCCATTTTCGTTTTACGTCAATTATTCAAAATCCCGTGCAGGTAAACAAAATTTAACTTTCACTGACCAAAGTTCCTTTCGTCCTTCAATAACGAGTCCAATTAGCATTAATTAAATCTTAGTACTAATGGACATTTCCGGTAGTATTTTTTTATTGCAATAAAAAATTCGTCTCCTAAAGTAGACTACGGAAAATATTTTCTTTTCTTTCTGTGATGCATTTATGAAGAGTACTAACGACTTGCTTCAAAAGAGTCTCAGACTTGCGCTTAATCGGGCGTGAGTGTAGTAAGCTTTAAGTGTGCGTGTGCTTGTGCGTATTGTCAACATTAACATTATGATCCGTTGGAACCTGTTGACGAACGTGAACTCTGCTACGTTGCATCCAAAGGTGAGGAGGAGGAGGCCAAGCTACAACTTCCGCCCTGTAAATGTTTATTTAAAACTTGTGATGTGCGTTGTTTATGGACTACCTTAGAACTGTGGACACCAGAGTTGGCTGCCAGGGATGCAAAGATCGTGCTCCGGCTTAATTTTATTACGTGTGTTTAGGACATATTAGTGGAGAAAAGGTACCGGACGAATATTGGTACAACACCCGCAACCCCTTTCCCAGCTGGGTCAAAAGAGCTTTTAGTAGTGATTTATATCTTGAGGAACTGTATGCTATTTATAATCACCATCATCCCCACCAAAGTTCCTGTCGCCCTGCTTTTGCAGCCGGAATTACATCTTTTACGCAGCATCAGTTACACCAACTGACTTAATTGTGTTGGCGTAAAGATCGTGAAGGAACCAAAGAACAATAGCCAGTTTTTAGTGCAAGGATTACGGAGGAACCAAAGAACAATAGCCAGTTTTCTTTTTAGTGTATTAGATGGATATTTCCACCCTGATGTGGTGTCCCTGTGAGTGTTCCTTAACTATGATTGAGGAGCAATGTATTTGGAAAGTGTTGGACCAATGGACTCCTTTACGATTTCCAGTGGTGTGTGGTGGTTGTTGTTTTCATGCTCCAACATGTATGTGTTCGTCCTGCTATATACTATCACGTGCAGTGACAACCATATTGGATCCCATAAACGTTCAAGCTCTGTACACCGTCTATAAACATTTTCATCAAACTGTTCCCACTTCCCGAACTGCATTTGAGTGTGGACTGTGCTATTTAGTGGACACTGAACCTACTCGTTTAACGGGAAAACTACTTTGCAAGGACCTAACTTTTATGTGTGATAGTGTTACAAACTCTTTTTGATGTAATTGTACTTTACAGTATTACTGTTTATCTAGCTAACTATACTGCTTTTGAAATTTAGTGACAGTATGCAATGTTTTATAGCTTAAAATAAATATATAAGTTTCCTTACGTTGTGCATATTCTTTACCACATGATGCCAGGTAGGATTTTTTTATATTACTATAAGTCAACACAAGGGGGTTTAAACTTATTCAATGTTAATTTTAAAAGAATATTATTTACACCTAGGTTAAAATAAAACGTCTGAGAGTAAGTCGGTGGTTTTTCCTTATTTTCTAAGAAGCATGTGCATAAAAGTATTATACGTAATTGTATACATTGCCTTGCTTTGTGTTATAGATGGTATGCTTTACCCTGCATTGGTTACCTATGTGATCGGGTAATAATATGATAAACATATATAATTACTGGAGAACCCTATACGCTGGATTTAAGTTATTAGTACATTATGTAGCACAAACTTCCATTATTCTTATGTATAAGACTTTTGCAGTACACCGAGTTCTTTTTCTTCTTTGTATTTGTATACGCGTACCGTTAATGTTGTTCATCATTTAAGACTTACTACTATCATTTGTGTTAAGGATACTCATTACCTTTTAAGTTTTGTTACATCATATGACAGCAGGTGCAAAGATCGTTAAATGATATACACCGGTTGTACATGTATATAGATATTGACAAAAGGACATTCATATGCGTATACATGTACCACTCGTGTTATGCATCTTGTGAAGAACCATGTGTTATTACATATTATGACACCAGGTGTAAAGATCGTTAAATGATATACACTGGTTATACATGTATATAGATAATGACAAAAGGACATTCATATGCGTATACATGTACCACTAGTGTTATGCATCTTGTGAAGAACCATGTTTTTTACTTACCCCAGCTGTGTGTGTACTAATATCAGCGATTAAGATTTTCTGATCTACTACATAAAATAAAAGTACCCCCAATGAAATTAGATACGTATATATATATGCGCACTACAAATACATTTCATAATGTGCGTTGCGTATAAAATAAAAACAAGGGTTACATTTACTATCAGATGATAGGCACCTTTATAATAATCACCACATGATACAATAAGTACAATTTGTTACGATATCATATCATTCACATAAATCATAGGCTCCAATCCGTCTAATTGTTTCAATTGAAACGACATTTAGTACTATATAAAACAAAACATAATTAATTTAAAAGCACTGCGAAAAAACGCTCATACGTATGAAAATTACAAAATGTATAGGGTAACAGTCACTATTAAATATATATATATATATAGTTATCCTCCTTTGGTATGTTTAAGTGTATAAATTATTATTACTAACTCGATCTTTATATAATAAAATTTGACGTACGTCATAAGGATTGTGCTTAACAAGATGCTTAAGTAAACATTCAAAGACAAATTTTGAAAAAGGGTTGGTATTAGGGTGCAGCTTCTCGTACGCTACATACATTCCAATGACATTTTCCCTCTTGAGTACAACTAATTTGGTGACTGTATTAAGTTCATCTTCACAGTTTAATAAACACACATGTCCTAATTGCTTAAATTCTTGGTTGACACAGCCTTCACAAATTAGGGGAAAGTTATTACACTCCCATTGTTTAATAGCATCGTAAACACATTGTTGTTCCATGATATTGTCTCTACACCGACATGGTGAGTGTAGGGGAAATAAATACATGGGTGTTTCCTCCTCCTCCTCTTCTTTTTCTTTTCTTCCTTTCCTTCTTTTTTATTATCCTTAATTATCGATTTATCGTTAACACACACCCTTGTAGCACAGCAGTCTAAACTTGTTGTTTCAAGGTCCGACACTGCCTCTGCACAGTCAGCCTCGGACCAACTATCAGTGTTCCACATGTCATACATTTTACGTTTGTAATGGAAACTAAGACTTTAATATTATTGTTACCTAAACGGCTGGGGCATTAAAACATTATGCACTATATGAATGCTTTGTAGGTGGCTTGTTTTCACCGTATCCTTCTTGTATATCTTTTTCCAAGAGTAAATTTCTTAATTTATCATTTTCCCTGTTGACAATACGTTGTACACCCAATTTATAATTCGATTTTAATTTAACACAGTTCTATTGTAAGGCTATGTATAAATAAAACACCTGGTCTAGTGTCTGTTGTGACTTTAAGATCTTTATTGTGTTTTCATTAAACGTGCGCGTTACGACCGTTTCGTCACTTTGTCGACCCAGTTTACCATGTAAAAATCCCTTACATGTATGTTCATTTTCATTGGATCGTAGGTAAAAACAGCCAGCATATAAACTAGGTATTAGTGGTACCCACAGCTCTATACTTTGCCATATGTACTTTTCATCAACCCAACGTTCTGAACAATGACAGGTTCGAATGGATGTTAGAGTATCCTCTATAGCCGAGGCTGCCTCGCAAAGCTGATTTTCATTTGTTTCCGTAAATTTTAAGTTTCTTGTTGTCATTGTATGTATAATCTTGCTATTACCCCATCACCCTCATTTAAAGCATACAAAGTTGACCAATTTCTACTAACCACTCAAAAGTGGTACGATTAACGTATTTATCTACTTATACTCAATTTATCTAGGTAACTAATTTTTCACCCACTGCTACTTATACATAACAAGACCAGTTGGACCAGCTTGTTATTTACACAATATGTAGCCGCTTGCGCTCATATTTTCCAACTGTGGCCGGATCCCACTTACTGAAATAATAGAAAAAATAAAAAATATCACATTTTCGTTTTACATACACGTTAGGTTTATCCTATTAGTAAGACTACCAATGCACAAAAACGTAAATTAAAGCAACTCTACACTTTTTAATAATCACCTATGTTCCCCTTTTAAAGGTTAAAGCACGCACTGACATTGGATAATATGTTTCCTACGAGTGCACCACATGCCTTTACTTTTTAGTACGACAGATTTTACGTTTCCATCCTAAAACGATCGAATATAATCAGCTTCAAAAAAGTAATATTTAAATAATACGAAATCGAAATCCCTGTAACAAGTTGGCTTCCTTATTAGAACTACAATGGAGCAACACAGTTATTATGCTTTTATTAAAATCGCTAACCTTTAATGTGTAATCAGCTTTCAAACGTTAACCAAAAGCTCGGGACAGCGTTGTCAACAGTAAACAAGCACTTGCACGCTTTAAATAACCTGATAACAAACCATTGCTTCCTTTCCGTGGTATAAAAGCGTAAAAGTAGTGCTTTTTATTTTAACACCTTCAATGAAATTCCTTAAAAACCTCATCGTCCTGCTCTAAAGATCCAAAAATTGTATGGTTAAATTAATTATTAATTTCTCCACAGCAAAGGTTGTCACCGTATTTGCTATTATAAAAGGCGCTTGGCTGTTTTTACAAAAACAGGTACAGTACCGTGGCAACATGATCATGGTTGCTTTCCGTTTTCCATGTTGTATCAAGTGAAAAGAGCACCTATATTAAAAGCCATGATGCTGGTGATAGTTAGTTAGCACGCAATTACGTGTATCCATGAGGAATTATAAAAGACATTTACTCGGGTGGCGTATTTCCATGTAGTACCTCCATTTGCTTATTCTAGAGATTTTTAATTAAATGTGTAACAACGTGCACCATTATTAAGCTAAAGTTATCGGATATTTTGAACGTAACAGGTAAAAATCTTGCGAGCCAGTTAAACTAGTAGCTTTTGCCTTTAAGTCCGCACATTGTTAACCTTGATCTTGACTCGTAAATCACCCAGCACTTAAATATATCCGTAATGCAATTTTCGTGAAATAAAGTTATTCTTTTGAGGGTTTAGCCAACTTTAGTTCCAAAAAACCGGGTAATGGAGAAAATATAAAAACATAACATTTGATTATATAACACAAAGTCCACATAACTTAAACGGGAATCAAAATAAAAACCCCTAGCAACAGTGGAGACTGGTAAGTGATGTACAGTAAACCACCGCGCGTGTAAGTTACGCTGTTACATCCGCATTATTTACGTATTTGAACTAAGTCATCACGACCGATATTGAAACATTGTGTGCTGTTTTTTTCTACCCTACGATTGTCTACTCATTCAATTTGCACACAAAGCAAGCATTGCAAGCTTGCATGTCAATCAGCCCTCAGACTTGGTAAAGGAGGCCTGAGTCAAATTAAAACTTTATTTTTTCTTAATTCAAAGACTGACTGCTCCTTGATCCTACCAGGCATGATCATCATATACTTTAAACAAAAGGATTTAACTGTTTGAATTCAATTGACTTTGTACATAAAAACCAACACGGATGCACTTATGAAAGATTGTTCTCGCACGTTTTTTCTTTTGTCATCTATCAGTAAGTGATGGTAATACTTACACACATCATTATGGCACATGAGCGTTTATTTCAAAGACTAGATCAACAGTTGTGCAGTATATAACATATGAGTGAAATTTTAATATTTTTAATTCCGTAGCAGGTATGTTTCCAATCACTCGAGGACCCTCCAATCCAAAGTCTAAAATCATACGAAAAGTGATTACAATGTGCATCTGTAAAAATAAAAGTTTCTTTTCATTCCTCGTTTACAATTTTATAAAAAAAGCGGGCTCCAGGGGTTAAAGTAAAGCCAAAAAGCTTTTATAATTAGCTGACATGTCACCTAGCCTTAAAGTATCAACACAAAAAAGGGAAACCATAACGCTTTCATAATTGGGTGCAATGTCATCTTATTTTTGCATTTGCTTCAGCTCAATTGTATTTAGACCTGCACGCAAAATGACTTAATTTCCTTCTATAATATATCCGTCTATAATATATGCGCCACAAGCCCCGTTGTTCAAGTAACATAATTGATCGTATAAGCAGATCTTTTGATTTCCAATTGTGAGATTAACGTATTTATTTAATAATACTAAATATTGCCATGGGTACGTAATAATAAAAACATTAAGGAAGTTGAAAACGTGTCCTAATGATCTCCATGCATCCACATGGAATAAAGTTCAAGTTTAATGTTTTTTTAAATCTTCCAGAGCGTAGTTGGACGCATATTACCGTAACAATATCTTTTTCTACATTTTGGAAATACCAACGTCTGTGTGTGTGTGTGCGTGTGAAAAAGAGAAACTGGATCTGACCTTGACCGAACCATTTCAACACATGCACTCAACACCGTTACTAATGTTTTGCGAGATTACCTGTAGCCCCTTTGATCTTTTAGGTAGACAATGCTTTTTTTAAAAAAAATGTGTATTATAACATCTTGGTTAAGAGCTAACGGTAAAACAAACATATTACTATTACGTATATTGTTCCTAGTCCATTTTCAGTGATAGCACTTATTATCTCTTGATTTTTTTTTACCATGAAACATTTCAATCAGGAAGTTGTGTTACTAATGGGACTAAATTTGTACGCTTTAATTAACATGAAGGTATCTTATTTCTTGATCATGGAAACTTTTTATTCAAATATATGTAATTCGTATTTGTACATTGATGTCCGCCCATTTTATTGAACACATGCTTCTTCCGTTTAGCGTATGTTTGGCACTATAAATAATTTTAAATCTACATTTTTTTATCATTCTTTTTACTAAAACTGTGTGGTACCCATTCACGCTGTTTTATATTTCATTTTCCAAACAGGAACGTCTAACTGATAAATCATTACGTTGACTACATTCCACACACGTTTTATTTATCTGTAAGGAAAAAACGGTAAATTGATTATATTTTACCTTTTGGGTCTTTACGCAATATCTGTCGTGTCCTTTTTTGACTTGTTAAGCAATGTCAGTATTAGCTTTTTTCACTCTTCGTATAGGGAAATGTACTATTGTCTGATGATGTGATATGTACAAATCTTTACCTTATCTTAACGTATGGTTAACTAAATACTAATTCCAGTTACCTATTATAAACAAGTCTTCCACATATAAAAAAGGTTATTCTCATTTTCTATTTCACAGTGTTCGAATTACCAGCTCAGCTTTTCGTGTCAATCGACTTACTTATAGCTATGAGTGAACGTAGTTATATTAACGCTTCTTCGGGCTCTAGTGCTGAAGACCGGGGTTCAATTCAATTCACTGCTAGGTGGTTAAACGTACATGCACGCTTGTTTTCAGAAAGTGTATTACATAATGAAGAAACGGCTGTCGATTTAACGCTACGCACTCGTCTTTCCACCCGCCCGTTATCTTTCCTCTTGACGACGTATTCATATTGTGCAGAACAATATTAGGCATTTACATACTACTAATCAAGTAGCACCCACACACAATATTGAAAACGAGCCGCTGGACCTATCCGTGCAACCTCTTAACCTCACTAATTATTCAATTCTTCCTGCACAGGACCCTTTACCTTTTTTTATGATCCAGCGATTCATTTTTCCCCATTGACTTTTCGTATTCAGATCTTTTAAATACTAACATTCCTAATAACTGTCCTTTCCAAGAACCTCAAGCAGCACCTTCCACTCCTACCGACCATCCACACTTTCAGGAGCAAATTCTCCCACTTCCACACCTCCGTACTGTGTACTTTCCGTTCCATCGAACAGCGGATCTGAAGTTCGAGGAGAAAGTTGTAATTCCACCCAATCAACTGTATATTGGCCACAATCATCGCACGAATTATAATAATAATAATCAAAAGAAACCATCTCTGGATTATCCTTCGTAAGTACTTACATTTATATTAATTAATTAACTTCTTTACTAGGTTGGAGATCATCCACACTTATATGTGAAAATCTAAGTCATTTTATAAACTACGGTGTCTTATTACACACATGTACTTAGTGTATTACTATTATTAGTAGTAGTAGTAATTAGTTTAAAGGGAATCTCCTGTCTAACGGTTACATCCGTAAAATTATTAGTAGTGCTGATAACCACAGAACTCTAATATAGGTGAAACCACCACGTTTATCCAAACTGATTACAACTGTGAGTTTATTATTCGTGAGATAATGCGGTATATAATAAATAAATCACAGCCATATTCAATCCACTAGTGGATGAGGCCTCTCCCCGAAGGGAGGAGTTGGTCTACTGCTCCCACGCTGACCAGACGGGTTGGGAGAGGAGAGCCGAAGCTCTCACTGTGATCGCCACTGTATTTTATTCACAGCAGCTCCCCAATTTTCCTCACGATGCTGGGTCAACACCG
>JAGDQP010026177.1:0-10661 GCA_022664845.1 Lepisma saccharinum
TTATCCATGTAGCTCCTGAAAAACGCTTGATTTCATCTACCCATCTTACATTTGGACGTCGTCTCGGTCGTTTCTTTTCTCTAGGAATCCACTGTAGTACATTTGTCGTCCACCTTCCATCTGTTCGTCTAGCTATGTGACCGGCCCATCTCCACTTCATCTTCTTCGCAGTCTTGATTACATCCTCTACCTTTGTTTGTGCGCGAATCCATTCATTTCTCTTCCTGTCCCTCCTGGTTATTCCTAGCATGCACCTCTCCATTGCTCTTTGTGTGACTCTCAATCTTTGAGTCGTTTGCGCATTCAATGTCCAAGTTTCGCAGCCGTACATCATTACAGGTAAGACACATTGATTATAAACTTTACGCTTCAGACACATTGGAAGTTTGCTTTTGAAAATAAAGTGTAGTCTTCCAAAAGAACTCCACGCCATTTTACATCTTCTATTTATTTCATCAGTCAACTTTGCATTCGATGTTTTAAGCTGGCCTAGGTAAACATACTCATCAACTATGTCTATTGTCTCTCCGTTAATCTTCACTTCCTTCTTTGCAGCATGTTGGTTGTACATTACTTTTGTTTTACTTAAGTTCATTTTAAGGCCGATTTTCGAACTCTCGTTACTCAGTTCTTCCATTCTGGTTTGTAGTTCTTCTGCACTTGAAGCAAACAGGACTATATCATCAGCGAACCGTAAATGATGAAGATATTAGCCATTAATTTTAATTCCCACTTCATCCCAGTTTAAATTCTGGAACACTCTCTCCAGGACCGCACAAAACAGTTTCGGAGAAATTGAATCTCCTTGCCTTACCCCTTTTCCAACTTTAAATTTTTCACTGTCTTGATGCAGCCTAATGACAGAAGTGGCAGTCGAGTAAATGTTTCGCAGTAACTTGATGTATGCACTTTCGATGCCTTGATGTTCAAGTGATTTAAGTACTGCTGACAAGGAGACCGAATCGAAAGCTTTTTCAAAATCTATGAATCCCAAACATAGTGGAAGTTCATATTCATTAGCCCTTTCCATAACTTCATTCAATGTTTGTATGTGGTCCATTGTGCTAAATCCACGACGAAATCCGGCTTGTTCCCTTCCCTGATTAAAATCCAAGTCTCGTTCAATACGATTCAAAATAACTTTGGTGAACATTTTGTATAGGACTGACAGTAAACTAATTGGTCTGTAGTTTTCGACGCGTTCTTTGTCCCCTTTCTTGTACAACAAAATGATAACGGCATTGTTCCAACTTCTGGGTATTTCTCTCTTCCTCAAGCACATCGAGAATAATTTAGCAACTTCCTCTTTCATCTTTTCACCTCCCCATTTAAACATCTCTGCTGTGAGTCCATCTTCTCCTGGTGATTTTCCGTTCTTCATCCCTCGAAGTACTTTATCCACTTCTTCTTTCATTACGTCTGGGACATCAATATCAATTTCTTCTGAATCTTCATTTCCTAGCTCTTCCTCGGAGTAGTACAATTCTGTGTAGAAATTTTCAAATATGTTTATAATTTCTTCCTTATTTCGTGTTACGGTCCCGTCTGGTCTCTTAACTGCAATTATTTGCTTTTTCCCTATCATGAGCTGCTGTTTGGCTTTCTTCAGGCTCTTGTTTTCCTCGATTGTATTTTTAACAAGATTTTCGTTATATCTTCGTACATCCTCTCTTATTTTCTTTCTTACGGTTTTATTTAGTTCTATGTACTCAATCCTCTTTATGCAATTTTCCTCTTCTTTCATTTCCCTTCTTTTCTTCATCAAGAGCTTAGTTTCTTCTGAGATTTTGCTCTCTTTTTTCTTTCTGGTACCTGCTATCTCCTTTGCTGTTTTTCTTATTATCTCAGTCAGTATTTTATTTCTGCTATCGATGTCTTCTTCATCCTCTAACTCTTCCAAGGCGCTGAATCTGTTGCTTAGTTCTATCTCGAATGTCTGTGTTTTCCAAGATTTTCCAGATCTAAAACTGACGGTTTTCCTCTGATAAGCTTCTTTCTCTCTAGTCTAGTATTTAGTTTCAGCTTACATCTCACCATCCTATGATCACTCGAGATTTTGAAACTGTTTAGAACAGACACGTCTTGCACAATTTCCCTGTTATTTGATAGAACGTAGTCTATTTCGTTTTTGGTCCCATTTGGGCCTTTCCATGTCCACTTCCTCTGGGCCGGTTTCTTGAAAAATGTATTGGAAATCAACAGGCTGTTGACTTCTGAGAATTCCACTAACTTCTCTCCTCTCTTGTTTCTTTTACCAAATCCAAAGTTTCCCACTTTCGTGTCACTGCTCTGCTTGGTTCCTACTTTCGCATTGAAGTCTCCCATTACAATTTTGTAATGCGATTTGCTACTATCCAAAATCTTCTGAATCTCCTCGTATAGGTCTTCGACTTCCTCCTCCGGGTGCGAGGTTGTTGGAGCGTACACTTGTATAATTTCCATACTGTATCTCTTGTTAATTTTTATTACTACCCGTGCGATTCTATCTGAAATTCCTTCAATTTCTGTGATTCGTGACTTCAGGTCTTTATTAATTATAAAGCCAACGCCTGTCGCTTTTCCAGTTTCTGTTCCTTTGTAGTAGAACGTGTGCCCTGACGGTAGTTCCAACTGTTCTTCATTCTTCCTCCACACTTCTGATAGTCCTATGATGTCCCACTTAATCCTCTTAAGTTCATTCTGCAGTTCTTCTAATTTGTCCTCTCCTGCAAGTGACTTACAGTTGAGGGTCGCCACGTATAGGTCCGTTCGAGTTGCCGTGTCGGTGTCCTGGCAGTCTACAGTCCAAACCCGGGCATTTTGACCCTCTGACTTCCTGCAGGACTGACCGCTGCCGTTGCCAGCTGCATTCCGTCCTCCGGGTAATGAGGGCCTCCGAGGATGTTTCCTTGCTTGTACCATCATATGTAAAGAAAGGAGGGGTGCTGACATTTGACTCACCACGCTGTCAGCTAATGCGGGTTGGTGAGCAGCCCATCCATGTTCGTTCGCCAAGCAGTTGCTTGGGTACTAACAGGCCCCACGACGTGAACGTATGGATTGGACATTAGGCGTCTACCCCGGTCGGTTCCCTTAATTCTCAGCAAGAGGAATTAAGGGGTCTCCTCCCAGTTAGTGGCAGAAGCCTTTTGGGGCGACAGTCCCGGTTTCCCGGTCCTGTCCCGGTTTCCCGGCCATATATATATATATATATATATATATATATATATATATACTCTATCAAAAGGCTTGTTAGCTCGCCATGGGGAGTCCCTCATGAATTATTAAAATCCCCTAGTTTACGCTTAGATACTACTACTACTAAACACATTTTACATTGTCCATCGCAATGTGCGCTAATAATCGTCTTTGAATGCCTTGTAATCTGAAAACGACCTTTCTACGTAGCACGTAGTGATCCAAGTAACACATGAATATCTGTTGATATATGAGGACGCGGTGGTTCAGTTGGTAGCTAATCCAGGTGGCCGAGCGGTCTAGTGTGGTAGCCTGTTGACTCAAGGATCGCGGGTTCGAATCCCACCTAGGATGTGTTTTAACCATTAACAAAGAATACAAGTAGTCTATAATACAAATCAAAACAAAAGGCCTGCGTAAGACCAAACACATCCCTGCTCATGTCATGCGATCCCTGCTCATGCCATGCGGGCTTTTTGGGGGACAAACACCTAGTGTGTGTGTGTGTGTGTGTTTTCTAGGGGCTATTCTGTTTCAACCACTTCGTTCATTCCACTAATTCATCCCATTATCATCCATCTGGGCTAAAGTTACCTAAACACCTTAAAATTAAAATGAAATTCAATCAGTCGCTATCAGTAACGGACAATTTGTGATTTCGAACGAAGTTATTAACCAATATAGGTCAATACCGAATGGAAAATACTTTTTCTGCTGTTGATGGCAATCGGTAACGATTCACTGCTGAGAGGAATTTACTGTTCCAGCAAACAGAATTATGTATATTCTTAAAGCACTTTCTTCTTTTTTTTTTTAAAAAAAAAAAAGTGATTGTGTTTGTATCCTGTATTTATTCTATTACGCGTCTTATTTTCTAATCTCCATTTATAGTTGAAACGTTCTCTCTTACCTGCGAATGGATTTCAACCTGTATTTTTATAAACTCTGACATGAAATGTGGTGACATGACAGTAGTTTCATTACAGAATCATTTTAAGTAGGAAGCAAGTAGAAATGTTCGTTAACATCTTCAAACAGTAATATATCTCCGAACTTAATCATTTAATCTGGCAAAAGGATATTTTGCACATTTTCTGGATGAGGTATAACACGTTCCTCGTGTTTCAGGAATAGCTTTCAATGTCGAAATATCGTATCACGACAATGTAGATCGGTGTTTAGTCACAACGACCAACTATGATCGGTACCCGCGTTATTGACCCAGTATAGCCTCAAGATCTGCTCGTTATCGTTGTGCTCCTACAGTGGATGCAAGCATATTTCAAGAGGGTGAAGTCACACATACTTACACCATCAATTTCCCTCTCTAAAGCTTCACAAAGTCAAAAATGTTTAGATTTTGGAACTCTGTGTTTGTTTAGAGAAGATTTGGAATTTACTCTTTAAAGACTTACATTTATTTCCTTTGGTGTTTTTCAAAGTACTTACGTGGAAGTTTTCAGTTTCTGTTCTGTAGCCTTGGAGAGGCTAGGGTCGTCATCCTTCTAATAGAACTCGTCTAGGATTAATGTGAGTGTTCTGCATGAGCTTTATAGTCCCAAAGGTCCTTTCTTCCAGCTTAAGGCAATCAAGCCAATAGACAAATAAAAAATAAGCCTTTACTGTGTCCTAGTTTTAAATACAAACTTTCTTCAACATTAAAATTAATACTCAAAAAATGAAGTCCATTTGCTACAAACGCAAAAGGTTTTATAATAAGGCATTTTTACGGGTATTGAAAATAATAATAATGCAATTTAATATAATTTTTATTAACATTCTACGAACAGCATGCAGCCAATACGACACTAAGTCATAGATGATACATACAAACGGGACAAATAAAGAATCATATATACAGGTATTCGACATGATTGAATGTAATTATTTTAAATAATAGTTGTTAATTATACGTTTGAACAGGATACAACCATTTTCCGAAACACTCAATAATTGATGGTACCTTATTCTATACAAGGTACCGAAAAATGCAAGTGTTCGATAAGATAAGAAAATTGATTTTTATCTTGTAAGATTTTTCTCCAAAATGCTTTTGTCAGTAATTTTTTTCCCCTATGTTCTAAAGATTGAAAATTTTGCACCACCAATCGTAATCTTGTGAGAAATAAGGTAATTTGAATTTGTAATATAATAGACTGAGAAAGAATCTTTGTCCGGATTCGATTTTTCTTCTTAATGTTTGAAATGTCATTCCAACAGTGGCAGCGTATTCTAGTTTGGATCTGACTAGAACTTTGCACAGTATTGAACATTTTTCTATCTTAGTGAAATAAAAAAATATTGAGTAAAGATAACATCTATTAATTACCTTGCTACCCATAAAAATGTAGTAATATAGTTATTAAAACTTAGCTTAAAAATCAAAGTGAACGCCAAGATTGTTTATCTCAGTAACCTTTTCAATGAGAGCTTGATTTATCCTATAACAACTGACATAATACTGAGTGAGTTTTATTTGTGAAATGTATGCATTTAATTTTATGATATTAATCGTCATATTGATATTTGAACACCAGTGAATGAGTATTCTTCTGTAACATATGATTATCATTGTGTTTCAAAGGATTTTTCAAGTCGTCAGAGTATTTTAGTAAGGTCGCTACTGTAATGTTATAATGAAAATATTAAGTAATACGAAAGGAAGAACCCTGAGGTATACCATTTGTAATACAAGAATAATATTTTATTATTATTATCACTAACTTCACTCTGAACCAAGTAATATTAATGAAGAAAACGCAGATTCAGAAAAAAAAACTTTCTTTCTCTCGTGGTAGGCAACCTTATCTCAGACTAGATTCAATTTCTTATTAAAATTCTAACGCCACCTTTCATCTTTAGGAACCTTCTTCCCATGAAAATGAGAATACAAAAGAAACATTTCATGATGTAATGTTGAAACAAACCTTTACTGTTCTAACATTCTAACATGGAGATCAACGTTAATGATTAAAGGTACTAATGCCTCCTATAACTTAATCATACTAATATATCGAGACAGAAAATCTATTTCGTAGCTTAGCATAAGGTATGAAACTCCATAAGATACTTTTAGAAAAATCACAGCTTCCCGGCGTGAACCTAAGATGCCTAAAGTTCAGAAATAAATTATATTCAAAATCACTGTTAAGCCACAGTAATTAAGACGGACAAAATAATTCAATATAATCCTTACTCCGTTTCTACACACATTGAACATTGTGGCGTGAGATTTAGATGTTACGATTTTATCTCATTAATGTGTTACACTGTATTTCTCTCTTTGTCTCCTGTTACTATCTCACCCGTTCTTTCCCCTTCCTTTTCCTTCTTCTCAACTCTACCTCTGTATCTCCGTGTGTGTTTTTGCATCGGCAATACGAATTGTTATATTAACATTTCAGAAGTTTGGGTCTGTAGCTCGAATCCATATCCGAAATTTTCCGAACCGTAAGGTCTAAGAAGGTTAATCATTGGTATCAAATGAGGCAGAAAACTTTCTTTCTTTCTTTGGATTGTGGATTAGATATGGGCTTATCTATTTAACTTTTGTAAACTTTATTTTGTATAGAACCATTCTAGTAAGTTAGACTTCGGCCGGTCACAATTATCTTGTTAAGACACTACCAGTTAAAATCCACAAATATCCATGACCCTTGCGGGATTCGAAACCGCGACCTTTCAGTCGCTGGCGTAATGCCTCACACCACACGGCTTCCTGCTTGGCTTATCCATTTAACTCACTGAAAGTTTTACGCACTAAATTCGAAAGAGTTGAATAATTCAACTTCTTATAACGGAAAGAGAGAGCACTCTTTTAGAGCGGAATTTTCAGTCGAAAAGAAAGGTTTTCAACGAAACGATGATCCTGACTGAGGTTTTGCCAGGGTTTTCCTCAATCACATCAGCCCAATACCGGGATGAGACCTTAAACTTAGTCCTTGGGTGACATCTTTCCGTATCCTTTCCCCACCACTATTCCTGCCTGAGCCTTAGATGCCTAAGGACCATAAATAGAATGCAATTCAATTCCACCAAACAGTCTCGCTTTGGATAGAAAATGTGATCTATCTAGTGGTATTCCGATGCTTTTGGATGGAAGAACTCATCCTTTTCCGAGTGGAAATTTCTTATCTTTTCTCCGATGAAAATCCTCTCTAAAAGAGTGGTTCCTCTTTCCGCTTTCAAAAGATAAAATATTCCGATCAAATCGAGCAGAATGTCGCTCTTTTAATTTAGTGTGTGGAAAATGTTTTAAACTATTCTCCCCATAATGACAGACCTTAGCATTTAGATGCATTTAAATGTAAGAAGTTCTTGTATTTGCCAGTGTTATAATTTTGATATTGAACAACACCATTTTGACTAGAAATCTCTCAATCATTTAGTCCCCCGTTATCTGTGATAAAGGAAACATAATTTTCTTTTAACTAAATTTAATAATAATAATAAAAAAAACATATGCCAAACAAATAAATATTCATACAAATTTTAGAGTTTTGTTAATATTATTCAAGTTTTTTTTTTTCTTTCACTCCTGCATTTTGTGGATAAACTTAGTAGTTATACGATAGTGATGTACAAACTTATGTCAGATAATAGTGCATATATATCAGGCTATACATGTACAGATACACATTATTTATTTATAGTATTCTTATTTGTTTACAGTAAAGGTTTTTTTTACACTATAAAATGTATTAACTACAGTTGACAGAGTCCAAAAAGTGTAAGAGACTGGAGTGTCCAATCCTCAATATTTTCCACAGAAGCTTCTTCTACAGCTAGAGGCCGAGAACACTTTAAATTATCAGCTGCAATCTTTGCAATGTTTTGGCCTTCAGATGTAAAAAACAAATCCCTGTTTTGCAGTCTCAAAAATTCAAATATGTCACAAGAACAAAAAAAAGGATTATGATTTAAGTTCAAAATAACAGTAGAATTTGGCTCTATGGTGCCTGGATTTAGTTTTCTTAAATTCAAATCAATAAATTCTACTCTATTGTACTGAACATCAACAGTTAAATTAAAAGAAGCAAATCTTAAATCAAATGAACAAATCCTTGGTATTTGGTTATAGCTAAGATTTAAATAATTCAAGTATTTAAATTCCATTCTCCAGCTATAGTCTATTGTGTTAAATGAATTGTTTGAAATATCCAAATATCGCAAATTTGGAAGAGCCTGATAATCTAAGATACTTATTTTATTATTTGATAAGTCCAGGTAATTGAGATTTATACACGAACGAGGCATGCATTCTATGTGGCTAATATTATTATTTCTAGCATTTACTTTCTGCAACGAAGATCCTCTTTTATTAAAAGTTATTAAATAGAGCTCATTGAACTCATTGAACGACATGTCTAACGATAATAAATTAGCTAAAATAATATTCATGGAGTAAAATCTGTTGTGACTTAAGTCAAGAACCTGTAAATTAGGTAAGTATTGAAACATCAGACTTGAAAAGTCTGTTAATTTATTCTTGTTCAAGTAGAGACTGTTAATATGACATGTCCCTTTGAACATGTCTTCATCAAGCATGGTCAGTCTGTTATAACTTAAATCAAGCACGTCAATATCAGTACAGTTCTGGAAAGTTTTAGCATGAATATGTTCCAACAAATTATGACTTAGATCTATTGTTATATCATTCGCGTGAGATTGTTTGAAGACATTTCTAAATGCGTTGTGGTGTAAAAAAAATATTTTATTCATTCTTAAAGTAATTTGTCGCAAATTCGCCGATATTAGAAGATTTTCAGGAACAACCTGGATGTTATTGTTGCTTAGAACAACAATTTCAAGTTTGGAAAAATTGTTTAACATTGTTAAGGATATTTCACCTATACCACAATTCTCTAGATTTAATTCTTTCAGATTCCAAACAGAACTAAATATATTGTTGCTCGCATTGATTCTTGGATGGAAAATGAAAGGATTATTTGCCACGTATAGAGATTTTAGGCGAGATATATTTTCAAATGAACGTTCGTCAAAATTTCTTATATTACAGGAATTCATATATAATCTCTCTAAGTTCACGAGTGGCACAATATACTGATTAACTGTCCTCAAATCATTCACGCTTATGTTCAATACCTTAAGATTTACCAAAGGGTGAAATATGTTCGAATGAAACGAATGAAAGTGGTTATTACTTATATATAATTTTGTAAGACTTCGTAGGCTAGAAAATATTTTCTCGTGTAGATAGTTTAGTTTATTTCCATGCAAATAAAGGCTTTCTAAATTTTTTAAATAATTGAACAGTGATGAAGGCAAATATTGAAGGTTATTTTTACTTAAAGACAAATATTGTAATTGACATGTGTTGTTAAAAATACTTTCGGGAAGAGTAGTGAGATTTGTTTCGGAAATCGTGAGACCTTTCAACCCTTTTGGGAACAAATTGTTAGGTAATTCTTTCATGCAAACACGAAATATTTTTATAAAATGAATATCGAAATTTGTGAATTCTCCGTCAATGAATTCCAACACAAAATTCTCAAATTGTGTTTCTTTAATTACGATTAAAGCTATAGGTAATAATGACATTTCAGGGATTCTGAATTTCGAAAGCTGTTTCGTCACTTTTGAACAGTTGACAATCTTTATTTCCACTTTCCTCTCTATTATAAGTGCTCTATATATCGTGCTGAAGAGCGGAATTTCTGTTATACTATCATGGCATTCAAATTTCACTATTGGATGATATGGTTTGTACACTGAAATCGTTATGTTTGGGCAATATTGTACAGCTCTATTAGATGTTTCAAACACATGACATTTAGAATCACGTATAGCTTCTTCTAAATCGAAAACATCACATGTGTTAGAACAAGCAAGTAGAATGGTTATAATAATTTTCATCTTTGGTAGCACTTCTTGTGTTAGCACACTATTTCTCATAATACTTGGTTACGATATGGCTTTTCTATAGAATGGTACAGAGTTAATGAAAACAAAGCTCTTTACATTTGCCAGTAAGAAATCACAAATTTTGTGAAAGTTTGTCTCAAATCGTCAGTGATTGAATTTGTTCTACGAATTCAAAGAAGTACCTTTATATTCGAATTTTCCATATATTCTTGAGACACGTTCAAATTTTAAATATGTAGATCTACAGTATGTTCGTAAAAGATTCAGTCAGTAATAACTACCCATATTCTGCTACCAGCTCTCCTGTTCTGAATAATTCTGCCCTGAAAAGAAGAATTAAATTCAATAAATGTATTTCCCAGCGAATACACTCCATGAAAACTAATCATGATTCTTAAGAACGCACTCTTACATATCAAGGTTCCTACATAGGTGTAGCTGCAGATTTACTGACATACGGCTGTCACTTTTTCGTTCCACTAGAATTCCGATTGATTTATGCGCAAATTAAGTAGTGAAACCTAATATTTTGTTTCAAACGGCAACAACTTATATCTATATCTATATCTATATCTATCTATCTATCTATCTATCTATCT
>JAGDQP010026177.1:10761-26176 GCA_022664845.1 Lepisma saccharinum
CAGTGTATATATATATATATATATATATATATATATATATATATATATATGACTACTTAAGCTTCAGTTTAGTGTAGTAGAAAAACTTGAAATTGTAAGTATTTAGACACACCTGTGTCCTAATTAAATTTCACGTTAAATTAAGCTGTGGCAAAAAACACAGCCATTTTGATTGATCTTTGGAGGTAATATATATATAATATATTAACTGAATGGGTGTTATTCCGTAAATGAAATATCTGTAATGGTAGAGAAAGGGTTACAAAGAGATACCGCCATTCTGAATGAATAATTTCACAGTAATTAATCGGAAACGAGATAAAGGGACATAATCTAAGTCATCTTATTATAATATACGAGAGAAACACATGTTTTCCTTAACATAACATGTAAAAATGAGAGAATACCCTCTTGAGGTAGACAAGAAATGTTAATTTTAAAATGAATGGATCAAATTGCTATGGTAATTGGAAGAAAATACGTTCATTAAATTGTCTGATCCAGATGAAATAAATAAATTGAAATGACTTCCTGATGTAATGAGCGAGGAACTTGACATATGATCTTAAGAGTTGATTAGTGGAACACTAAAAAATTTGTAGGTAGGAAGGTAGATGAAACGAATGGTTAAAAACTTTCAGATTGAAAAGTGGAAGGTATTTGAAACGTCATGGTCTAATGTATGTTACCTATATCGAGTTGGAATAAGAGAAGAAGGGTTAAATATTATCAGTGAAAGCTGAATATGGAAATTAAAGAAAAGGATATAGGTACCGTAAGCGTACACGTATGCTGGATTAAAAGGATGAACCCGGAACTGGAAGAAAATGAAATATCATCCTGGCAGCAAAATAAATTAATGGAAACGTGCAGTTTTAATATTATGAGAAAAAATTCATCGCGGAAGGGGAAAAAATTCGGCCACCACCTCTTGGCAGCATGAACATGGAAAATAAAAAGAAAGATAAGATCGCTTTAGGGAGAAAACGGTTTGTTGTGAAAAAGGAGAATATTGGCCAAATATATATGTATATAACTTAACTAAAAATATTGGCATTTTAACAAGAAAGGCAAAAAAATTGCACAATATCATAAATAATCGAAAAAAATGAACCATAAGTTATATAATATAAGGCTCCCCGGAACCCCATCTAAACAAAGAATATCTACAAGCAATGGCAAAGAAGCCAATAAAGTATATAATAACAAATGAAGCCCAGAATTTTTTCTTGACTCCTAAATTTCACTTTGCTGTTACAAAATATACTGAAATTAATTCACTGGGACACTTGTAAGATGACTTCTCGGCCCATATTACAGAAAGTAAGTGATGATAACGTTAAACAACGAATTAAATCTGGAACAGTGCGAAATTAGGCTATGAAAGGTTTCCCTTGGCATACTCGGCCAGTTATACGATGTGTCAGAAGCTTCACGCAAAGTCTGTGGAACTCACTCCAGACATGGATGCGTCAGAAGCTCTCTACTGTCAAGATCAAAACACCTAATTTTGAATTTGAATTTTATTTTAAGTCCTTTAAGCAACTCTGGCTCATGCCGAATGGATGATCATGCAACCATTGGTGGAATGTAGAAAGTGAGAAGAAACGGAATGAGAAACCGATAATACCCATGCACACGGTGTTCGTCCACCACAAAGCCCACATGGCTTCAGCCAAAATCGAACTGAGGACTCCAAGCACCAGAGATGAGCGCTCTACTACTTAAATGGCACAGCAAAATTCTCTCATAAATCAGAATTTAGAGTTACAAGTACTATATTTAAAGAGTGACAACACAATGTCTTAACTTCTAAATAACTGTAAACAACTGCTGTTGAGATCTGGAAGACACCTTATGTGGTTGGTTGGTTTGGAAGGGTGTGGGTGGGTGGAACTCGAAAAATAAGAACATAAGAGTAGATAATTACACAAATTTCAGTTTGAAATTTGCACATGAAGAGCAATGTATACTTTCTAAAAACAACATTGCATAACAACAACTGATATGCTTGATAAAAGATCATGAAAATTCCAATTTTATTGGTAAAAAGTCAATTTTCGGTAGCAAACCGCGACCCCGACACAATGATATAGAAATTACTACCATACTATTTTAGTTAATGTCGTTCACGTTATTTACATCCAAATCTATAGCACTTTGATCAAAGAATGTTTAATAAATTTTTGAAAAAGATAGACGAAAAAAGACACATTTTGAATATTTTAATAAAATTTAAGGACGATGCGCGATCGGAAGATTTTATCCGATTTTAATTTTATTTTTTTTTCGTTTTTCTTCTTACTATCTTGGGCAACATTTTAACACTATAGTGCTCCGAAAAAAAAAAAACAGATTTCTTTGACCCACCCTAGCAAATATCTCGAAAATTATCAGCATTTCTATTACACATATTATGGTTTGATTTATTGCAAATTAGCCGTACTATATTTTAATCTCTTCAAAGGGAATATGTCGAATTAGCAGTGAACATATATATAGACAGGATCACTGGTAATTCGACATATTCCCTTGAAGATGTTATAGTACGGCTAATTTGTAATAAATGGACCCATAAAATAGAAAGGCATATATATTGTATATCATCATTATCATCATATTCAGCCGTTTTCTATCCACTGCTGGATGAAGACCTCCTCCTTCTCTTTCTACAGACCTCCTTCTCCTGTCTGCTGCTATCCTCGTGCATGTAGCTCCTGAAAAACATTTGATTCCATTTGCCCATCTGGCATTTGGACGTCGTCTCGGTCATTTATTTTATCTGGGAATCCAATGCAAAACATTTGTCGTCCATCTTCCATCTGTTCGTCTAGCTATGCGACCGGCACATCTCCACTTCATCTTCTTCGCAGTCTGGATTATATCTTATACCTTCTTTTGTGCGCAAATCCATTTGTCTTCCTGCTCCTCCTGGTTATTCCTAGCATGCATCGCTCCATTGCTCTTTGTGTGACTCTTAATCTTTGAGTCTTTTGCGCGTTCAATTTCAAAGTTTCACAGCAGTACATCATTACAGATAATACATATTGATTATAAACTTTACGCAAAGTGTAGTCTTTCAAACGAACTCCACTCCATTTTACATCATCTATTTATTTCATCAGTCAACTTGACATTCGATGTTTTGAGCTGGCCTAGGTAAACATACTCATCAACTATGCCTATTGTCTCTCCGTTAATCTTTCTTTCCTTCTTTTCAGCTTGTTGAATGTACATTATTTTTGTTTCACTTAAAGTCATTTTAAGTCCTATTGTCGAACTCTCATTACACAGCTCTTCCATTCTGGTTTGTAGTTCTTATGAATTTGAAGCAAACAGGATTATATCATCAGGAAATCGTAAGTGATTAAGCTATTCACCATTGACTTTTATTCCAACATTATTCCAAATTAAATTTTGGAACATTTCCTTCACGACCGCTGAAAATAGTTTTGAACAAATAGAATCTCCTTGTCTTTTCTAACTTTAAATTTTTCACTCTCATGATGTAGTTTGGTGGCAGATGTGAAGTCGAGTAAATGTTTCGCAGTAACTGATGTATGCACTTTTGATGCCTTGGTGTTCAAGTGGTTTAAGTACTGCTGCTAAGGAGACCGAATCGAAAGCCTTTTCAAAATCTATGAATCCCAGATATATTGGAAGTTCATGTTTATTAGTCCTTTCCATGATCTCTTTCAATGCTTGTATGTGGACCATTGTCCTAAATCTACGAGAAAATCCAGCTTGTTTCCTTTCCTGGTTAAAATTTAAGTCCTGTTCAATATGATTCAAAATAACTTTGGTGAACATTTTGCATAGAACTGTCAGTAAACTAATTGGTCTTTGCTTTTCGACGCGTTTTTTGTCCTTAACAGCATTATTCCAACTTGAGGGTATTCTCTCTTCCTCACGCACATTGAGAATAATTTAGCAAGTTCCTCTTTCATCTTTTCACCTCCTCATTTAAACATCTCTGCTGTGAGTCAATCTTCTCCTGGCGATTTTCCGTTCTTCATCCCTCGAAATATTTATCCACTTCTTTTTTTCATTTCGCCTGGGACTTCTACATCATCTTTTCTGAATCTTCTCTTCCTAGTTCTTCCGAGTAATATAATTCTCTGTAGTTACTTTTAATTATTTTAATAATTTCCTCTTTATTTCTGGTTAAGGTCCTGTTAGGTCTCTTAACAGCAATTATTTGCTTCTTCGGTATCGTGAGCTTCTGTTCAGGTTTCTTCAGGTTCTTGTTTTCCTTAATTGTATTTCTAACAAGATGTTTGCTGTATTTACGTTCATCCTCTCTTATTTTCTTCCCTACGATTTTATTTAGTTCTATTACTCAATTCTCTATATTTGATTTACTTTTCTTTCATTTCCTTCCTTTTCTTCATCAAGAGATTAGTTTGTTCTCAGATTTTGTTCTCTTTTATATTTTGATGCCTGATATGTCCTTTCCGTCTCTCTTACTATCTAACTCAATATTTTATTGCTACTATTGATATCTTCTTCATCCTCTAACACTTCTCAGACGCTGAATCCGTTGTTTAGTTCTATCTCGAATGTTTGTCTGTTTTTCGACAGATTTTCTAGACCTAAAATTGGCAGTTTTCCTCTGATAAGCTTCTTCCTCTCATGTCTAGTAAGTTTCAGCTTACATTTCAGTATTCTATGATCACTCGAGACTTTAAAACTGTTCAGAACAGACACGTTTTGCAGAATTGCCCTGTTATTCGATAAAACATAGTTTATTTTGTTTTCAGTCCCATTTGGGTCTTTCCATGTTCACCTTCTCTGGGGCAGCTTCCTGAAAAATGTATTGGAAATGAACAGTCTGTTGGTTTCTGAGAATTCCACTAACTTCTCTCCTCTTTCTTTTATTTTGCAAAATAAAAAAGTTTCCCACTTTCTTGTCACTGCTCTGTTTAGTTTCTACTTTGGGATTAAAGTTTCCCGATACAATCTTTTAATGTGATTTGCTACTATCCAAAATCTTCTGTAACTCCTCGTATAGGTCTTTTTGATTTCCTCCTCCGGATGTGACGTTATTGGAGCATATACCTGTAAAATTTCCATGATGTATCTCTTGTTTGTCTTCCCTATCTTGATGTATCCGTGTCTTCAGGTTTTTATTTATTATAAAGCCAACGCATGTCGGTTTGCCATTTTCTGTTCCTTTGATAAAACTATTGATAAACTTTATTTTTATATGGGCCAGTATAGTAACTTTGGACTTCGGCCCGTCACGATTCGCCTTTAGCTGTTAAAATCCACACCCATGCCCCTGACGGGACTCGAACCCGGAACCTTCGAGCCGATGGCCTACCGCCGCAGACCGCTCGGTAAACCCGGCCGGCTTTGTTCCTTTGAAGTAGAACATCTGCTCTGACAGTAGTTCCAACTGTTCTTCATTCTTCCCCCACAATTCTTTCAGTCCTTTGATGTCCTACTTAATCCTCGTAAGTTCATTCTCCAATTCTTATAATTTGTCCTCTCCTGCAAGTGACTCACCGTTCAGAGTCTCCACGTATAGGTCCGTTCGAGTTACAGTGTCGGCGTCCTGGCAGTATACAGTCCAAATCCGTGGATTTTGACCCTCTGACTTTCTGCAGGACTGACCGCTGCCGTTACCAGCTGCATCCCGTCCTCCGGGTAATGAGGTCCTCCGAGACTGCTTCCATTACTTGTACCATCATGTGATAAGAAAGAGGTGTGCAGACATTTTCCTCACCGCGCTGCCTGTTGATGCGGGCTGGTGAGCAGCCCATCCATGTTCGTTCGTCAAGCAGTTGCTTAGGTACTAACAGGCCCCACGACGTGAACGTATGGATTGGACATTAGGCGTCTACCCCGGCCGGTTCCCTTAAACCTTAGCAAGAGGAATTAAGGGGATTTCTCCCAGTTAGTCGCAGAAGCCTTTTGGGTCAACAGTCCCGGTTCCTTTCCGGGGCAGGCTAAAAGTTTCTAGAGGCCTGACCAATCCAGGCCAAGCTAAATCCTGCTGTAGTCCGTAAAACTTCCATTTTTGTTTTATGGATATACAAACATTATTTTACAAAATCGGTTTGAATAAAATTTATGTTGTGTCAACTTAATGTTAAAATTATCAACACGTAGTTCCATGACCGCATAAGCTCTCACAACCATTATCATGCTATACAACTTCATGATTGACCAGGGTTTCTTTCAGAGAAACGTCCTCGGGGAATAATTGTACAGCTCCGAAGGTGCTTTGGAAGCCTCCAGGGGATTTGAAACTATGGCCGATATGCTATTACTAATCTTTTAGAACGTTTCTGGAGTTATTTGTGTGTTCTCGGAACAATACACCCGGTGCCTTCCGAAAGAAACGCTCATCCTTTGCAGAGCCTTATAATTGGACCCGAATTTGGGACTTTATGGCTAAAGCCCACAAACAAACTGAACAGATCCGAAAAGTGAATAATTGTGTTCGGAACCCACTTTTCTGTTTGACCCGGGCTGGCCCGCGTTTTCCGGAATCGCATCGGGCCAGACGAGTCGATTCAGATGCGGAATTTTCCTAATTCATACATCAGAAAACATTGCACTATAAGATTTGCAAAAATTTGTTGTTAGACGTAAAATTGGTACTATTTACGGGAGAAACCACATAGGAGTTTAAGAAAAAGAAACCATATTTATTATCACACTTAATCAGAAGTGTTGACATATTTGTTTGTTAACAATCGAATTTAGGAAACTTCATTTTGTATGCACCGTGCTGGTAACTTGGACTTAGGCTCGTTACGATTAAATGAGTGCAATGCTTGTTAACATTTCTAAACATTCCTGCACTAAATGGGATTCAAACCCACAACCTTAGTGACTTTATCCTAAGTCCTCAGACCACACAACTACTTCGGTAAGAAGAAACGAATTTACAAAAAGAGTCTGCAACATCTCAAAACTATACGAATGATAATACGAAGCTTATCCGAATCAATTATGTTTCTTAACTAACTTAATAGATACTTCCTTCTTATATAGCATTTTTGTAGTGCAACTTCCTTTTTATTTCAACTTCATATAACATTAACTACATTTCCAGAGAGGGAGAGGGGGTCGGTTTTATCGCTCACTTTGCCCGCCCACGTTTGGGCGGGAAATTAGCTTTTGCGAAATTGGTAAAACACTACGGCCAGTATTGTTAAGTGTACAAATATATCACTAGTTTTTTTAAATTTAGTAGGCCTTGCTGTATATGGTTATTGCTGGTGGTGGAGACCCGTATTAACGTAGAAATGGTGAACTTTTCTTTTATCTCCACGTGCTATCACCAATTTCAACCACTCTTTTTTGTCAGTGTGAAAGCAATCACTTCCTGCCTTTAAAGAGGTAGTGTAGTTATTAAAACTTGAAATCTTTGGCAGCACCGTAGAAAGGGTGGGAGACAAGCTGTAAGCTCACATGCATACGCTCCTGGGAATAAATAGTAGCAAAAACTTCAATTGTGAATTCTTCTGAAAAGTGGGAGCATAACCTCATGGGTTTATATTTTTTTTCTTTCTTTAACCCCCTTTTTCAGCATAGGCGTATCGTTACTACCTTTCCTAAAATTTTCGAAGTATTGCCCGTCACTGCCGTGACAAAAGGGAAGTTTATAGAGATTTCCTTCCGTTGTACTTCATTGCACCAATATCAGTTGTTCCTCTTTAGCCGTGTTTCTGGTAAAGAAAAAAGTCATTATTTCCACTAATCTGTTCCACTACATCACCTGACCAATAAACAAGATGGTTTTCGGAAAAGATAAAATAGCACAAATAAAATGTCTGTGATAATAAAATATGCAGTCTGGTTAAATAAAGCCGACCAATCACTTCTATTGCCGCTTTCTTAATTTCCACTTCTGTTCTTCTCGAATTTTGACGCATTTGATGTTGAAGTTCAAGTTGCTTTATCTCCTCTAGTGGGGCTGTGAATGCGAACTATAGTTTGAGAACTAAAGCGTTGCCTGTTTCAGCGTGTTTGTGCGTGTGTGCATAGTATGTTGTACGTGATAATTATTTAGGCAGCGTGCCTGATAGTTTTCAAATATGTTGATTGAGGCTTTGAACAGAAATTTGATTAATCGCGGCATCGATTTTGATCCACAAATATTGTAGGTAGGTGAGACAATTTATTCTATTGTTCTATTACTTTTCTTGTGAGCTGTATAACTGTTTTGTGTAACGAATGAGTGTAGTCTCTCCACATTTGAGTAGAATTACGCCTCAATACATTTTTCTCTAATGGATCGGATCTCCTCACTCAGCGCCACTTCCTCCCATTTCTCTCTTTATCTCTGTTACTAACAGGATTTCAATTACATTTATTTATGGCTTTTATGCATCTCACTAGTGAGACTCAGGCCGGGGATAGGGCGGAGGAAGAGATGTTGGAAGGTAGTCGGCCAGGGCCTAGTCTGTAGGTACTATATAGACATTGACTTGGTATGACTGACGAAAAACCTCAGCTTGGGTGAGCGAACGCTAAGACCGTTTTGAGGACCTTCCGATTGCTAAGCCAGCGCACTACTAAGTGACCTACAGCCGCTCGTTACCAGGTTTTGAAGTTTCTTGTATTTAGTACGAAATATTAGAAATGTAAATATTCGACCGATTATTTTTCTTTCGTCGTTTCTCTCTCTTCTCTCCTTGCTTTTTGGGATTGTCCTAGGCTACAGACTTGTTAACATCTTGGAAAATTCGGTTGTTCGCAGTAACTGACAATAGCAGTGAGACTCAATATCAGTGAGTTAGTGAATTCTTATTAACGTTCTATACGAGCCAGTGACCTTCTAACGACAGGAAGCACAGTTTCTAGCAGTGGTCGATGTGTTATAAATTACGAAGAGGGCGATCCTAAAACTAGTTGGTAAACTTTATTTTGTATGGGTTAAACTAGTAAATTTTGACCTCGACCCGTCATGATTATCCATCACGTTCTAGTTAAAATCCATAATCACAAATATCCATGCTGCAGCCGCGATTCGAACTCGGAACCTTCGAGTCGCTGAGTTAGCACCCTAGCCCAACGGCTACCAGGTCCACCTTAAAACTAATTGTTGCTTGTAACTTTTCAAATATTACCTGTTTGGGTAGAAATACAAAGATTTTCTCCCTGGTTGGGATGATAATATTCGTAATCAACAACCGAGGATGAAATCCTGAGGCACCAGTGAAAAGTCCCCACCGATAAATCGAACATTGGTTTTTGATAAAGTGGACTCCGAACCACTGTTCAATAGGCAGCGGCAGGAATCAAACCCATGTAACCACGCGCACAGAAAGCAAGCATGCTAACCTCTCGGTCACCCGGAGATCATGGTTCAGAAGTAAGTAAGCTTTAATATCCAGTTATAATTTGTAAAGTTCTGAGTACTATGTAATGGCTTTTTTTTTCTCCATTACGGAAGATACTGAAAAAATAAATTAATATTTAAGTTATTTCCAAAATATTTTAGTTCTTCGAAAATTCTTTAAAATAAATGCATTTTTCTTTTTTATATAGCATTTTTTGTTAATTAGTACGTTATTTTGCAAATTTTTTAATTGATGTTATAATAATATATTTCTATTATTATTCACAAAACTTTTCTCTTCTGTAGTTTTGTAACATTTCATATTAATCGAGGAAATTAAGCCCACAGAAATTGCTGATGAACTTTTGTTTGGTAACATGGTCAGAGAGCGACAAATTACTAGAGAATGAATAAGCGATTCTATTGTTTTAAGCCTTTTCAATGCCTAATTTCTGTATTCTAATTTTCATTTGTTGAATGCACGAGAAAATGGTGGTGGTGGTGGGGTCACTACCCCATTACTCCCCCTAATCTCTGGCCATGTAATCAGTGAATCACCCACGAAATATATTCCTCCGCTAATCAGTGGGCCAGGCCAAAAATGGAAACCGAAATCTACACCTGTATGTATGTGTGAACAAGAGATCTTCGTGTATCCTAGTTCAATTTCTTGTTTCCTCTACACTGCTTTCCTAAAGTGTCTACTGGGAACCGCTTTTGGATACTAGCAAGCTCTTCAAAGACGAAATTGATATAACATTTTGTGCATCCCACAGAGCTACGATAATTCTGCTTGCTAGTGTGAACGTCTAGAACTTGTTTTGTGAACGTTTGGCTTTGTCTTGCAATTACACTAGGAAGGAAGATTACACAATGGGACGTAGACGGAAAACAACTAAATATACAGTTTTCAATTAACTAAAGAAAAAAAAACATCCAGAAATCACAAGGAAGTTGAGATTCTCATAGTTTAATTACGATAACTCTATCGCTGTTTCATTACCATTTCAGTAATTAATGAAGACTTACTAACATATTATTTCAGTTATCCCTCAAGGGCCAAGCATTAGTTTCCAAGAAGACAAAACAGAATTGAAAATTCTACTGTAGACTCGAGCTCTTCTTCTCTTTTCTTGAAACGTTTAGCACATATTAATGGTTTGAAAATCGGAATTGAATTGAATTTTTTAAAAGCTTTTAGGCAACTTTGGCTCAGGTCAGATGGATGATGATGAATGAATTGGTGGAATGAAGAAACTGGGAGGAAACGGGAGGACCCGAAGAAAACCCACATTCACAGTGTTTATCCACCACAAGGCTCAAATGGCACGAGGAAGGATCGAACCGACCACCCCAAGCACCAGAGGCAAACGCTCTATCATTATGCTACCGCGGCACTTGAAGATCAGAGTTACACAATTTAACTCGTAAGATATTTGTTTTTATGATTTCGAAATCTTACGAGTAACGTCCTGCATTATCATCATAATCGTTTCATAATCATAACGAAAGGACCACTAACTGTAAGTAGAAAACTTTTAGATAAACACTAGTAGAACATTTTGAGGAAGTATCATATGTGTGGGATTTTTTCTCCAAAAGTTAATGAAGGTTTAAATTTCCAATGTTAATCATATGGAAGAATAAAGACGATATTCACGTTGGCTTTTGAGAAGCTCCACATCATCCGAGGCAATCGACCTAGACCTTCCGGTAACCTTGAAGGAGACTGTAGTTGCTAGACGGTAAATATTCTAAGACCGAACATTGTCTCAGTGAGAAATATTCTAAGTTTCGTGTCCGGACCATGTAACATGGCCATGCAGGGCTAAACTATCATATCTCCGGCACCGTATGGGATGGGGGTCTGATATTTTGGGAGGTCCTTGACCTCACCCAGGGAGGTCATGGCCCCTTCCCCCCGCAGTGTTTTCGGTCCGGAATTCGACCGGGAATATTTTGGGGTGGTCCCTGTGGGGGTCATTGACCCCCCCGACCAATTTTTATACTTTTCCTTTTTTTTTTTTTGAAAAGTATAAAGGACTGTTTGACGAGGACCTGACGACCATTTTTCTTAGACGACTAAAACCCTATCCCCTCCCCCCCGACAAATTTTCTGAGGAAAAATCCTCTCTTCATGACACTTTTCCTTTTGACTAATACCCTTATCCCTGGTCGTCGGCCTCTTGGGGTGTCTGCTCCCGGATCTGCGGTGCCGGAGATGCCTGTTTTGAGGTTTTCTTAAGAGAAACTTTTGGTGCGCGATTGTGTATTTTTCGTGCGTGTGCGAGTACGAAGCGAATCACGAACTATGTCGCGAAGAAACTATGATTATAAAGACTATACGAAGGAGGGAATGACGAAGCTAGAAAATGAATTTAGAAGTGATGAACAGAACACTACACCTAATAATCCATTTATTTTGCGCTGGCAAGAAAAAATCAAGAAAAAGCTAATAAATACAAGTCAATCGAGGTCAACGAAGGAAGAAAAGGAATTACGTCAAAAACATATTGATGAGATATACGCAGAATGGGTAAAAGCTAATAAAGAAGGAACACCAAAAACTCCCAGTCTAAGGAATATAAGGAAAGTTGTAGACCAAGATATGGAAGATGATGCGCGAGCGAGTTTATCGGCCCACCAGGAAGAGGATCCAAACAAGAAAAGAACGAGATCACCAGAAGAAGAAGAAACTAACAAAAGATACAAGCAGGAGAAAGAGATTGAAGAACTGAGAGTGAAAGCAGCATATTTAGAAGGGAGAGTAGAAGAATTAGTGAAAAACCAGGAAAAGCTAGAAAAAGAAAATGGAAGATTAAGGGAAATTGAAATCAAGATGGTTAGGTGGCAAACCAAGGTGGAAGAAAGAGACCAGGAGGTGGACAAGCTAGAAAATATGGTCAGCGAATTGAAGAAAGAAGCCATTGATGGCAGTATCAGGATAAAAGAGTTGGAAGTAACCCTTAATGAAGCAAACAGAAACAGATTGGAAACAGACGAAAAATTACATCAACAGGAGGAGGAAATACGCAGAGTATATACTGAAAACGGTAGCCTGAAGGCGATTAAAGAAACAGCAACATCAACATCGGTCGTCAGTTTGCGGATGTCCTTAAAAAAGACTTCAAGGTTCCAGAAAAAAACAAAATTATAGAATCTACCAAGAGGAACACAAGACCTACAATCATGATCAAACCAAAGCAAGGCGAAACACTTAAGGATACCAGGATGCGTATTACCAAATCAATTAACAGGAACGATAAGATCAATTTTCAAATGGTTCAAACGAAAACAGTTATAATTCTTCAGATGGCATCAACAGATGATGAAGAGAGATTACTAAATCACCCGAACATGAAACATAACTTTGAGATGACCAACAAGAGAGAGAAACGAAATCCTTTGATGATTATTTATGGTATCCCTAAGGAAATGAAGGAAGCAGAGGTAATGGAAGAGTTGCTGGTGAGGAATTTGCAGGAGATTACTGACGAACAAAAACAACTAATTAAGCCACGGTTCAAGACGGGGCCTAGGAATCAAGATCGTTATCATCTAGTAATAGAAGTGCCAAAACAAGTTAGACAGCTACTACTGCAGAATCCTAAAATATATATAGGATATGAAGTAACTAACATCAAGGATTACCTAGTAGTAACGATTTGCCTAAAATGTTTTGATTATGGCCATATTGCCAACCATTGTAGGAACGACTCAAGGTGTGGAACGTGCGGAGAAAAGGGTCACGTAAGAAATGATTGCAAAGATAAAGAGAAAAAAGTGTGCGTTCCGTGTTTCTCTAGAGGTAAGAAGTGTGGGGGTAAGCAACAGGACTGTGCACAGTATAAACTAAGCTTGCAAAGATTGATTGACAGGTTTGATTATGGAAATTAGACATAATCAAGCAGAGGACTTGGATAACAAATACAAGAAAAAGCTCCCCCCGTGCAAACAAAAAAGGAATCTCAATCGATTAATGGATTATAATAGAAGTAAGAAAATTGAAATTATAAATAATTGGCTATTAAGTAGTTATACTAAAACTACCGATAAATACCTCTACATAAGATCTGGACACATAAATTTTGAGGAGAGTAATCAGGTTGTACTGCATTTCATAAACCCAAGCCTAACAACATTTCCGAGAGAATTTGCGCAAATGGTGGCCTTATCACATGATGATTTTGACCTTAATCAAATGGAACATGAAATTATTGAACTTGAAAATAACAAACTCTTAAATCTCTATTTTTCAAAAAAACAGGTATGGGTGTGGATTTATGCACGTTGAATCAAGTAGAGACGACTTCCTGAAGGACCTGGGGCTAACATTGGAGTTGCTGTCAGAACTAGAGGGAAATATAAGGAAGAAGATTACAGTACCAGCAGTAGGCATGGGTTTATGGAAAGCAGATCCGTATGCAGTTCTGAAGAAAATAAAGGAATTTGAAAATAAAATTCAGCACATAGGTATAGAAATGATTATAAGTGATCAAAACTTCTTCAGAACTATTTCAAAGACACTAGAAGATTTAGAAGCAGTGGAACAAGAAGAACAAAAAGAGGAAAATATAGATACATCGTCAAATATGGATCTGGAAATAGAAAAAAATAAAGAAGTAAATGAAGAAAACAAAGATGAATTAGCAGATGTAATCAATGAGAAAATAGAAACCAAACAAACAAATACGAAAAAGAAAATAAGAAGAACCTGGAAATCCTGGATACCAAGACTTTATAAGAAGAAAAATGGAAAGCAACCAACTACTGAACAGGAAGAAGAGGTGATAGAACAAACAATATATCCAGGCACTCAGGAAACAGATGAAGAAAACAGACTACATGACCAGCTGGTAGAAGAAGAAAAAAGAAGAAAAGTTGACCTTGACCCGAAAATACTCTATGAAAACCTTAATTTAAACTATATTCTAACCAGGCTTGAGGAGCCACAAACTCTGACGGCGGCCTTACGAGTGATAATAAGAAGTTACCATCTCAATGGAAAAACCATAACGTTCCCGGTGATCGAAGAGGTGGACAAAATTAATCTGAGGTCCAATGGCATCACCACTGACCCACAAGACCTGTTAGCGTTTATTCACAAAGTTTTTGAGAGGAGGGAGGAATCTTTCCAACTGAATAACGTGTATAGGCAGTTCGTTATGGCGTATGGAAGGATTGCATTTAATCCACTAGAGAAGTTCCCAGCATGCTATGTCCACACACGACAGCCATAGTTATGTTCAAGATAGTACAAGTTAATCTGGATAGATCAAAACTCGCAACAGCAGAAATTAGACACTATTGTGAGAAGGAAAGTGTGGACGTAACATGCCTCCAAGAACCATACACATTTAAAGGGAAATTAGTTAATATGCCAGTTAGCGTCGTAGAGATATTGCCTAATGATCCAACTCCCATGGTAGCAGTTGTAATATTCAACAGGAACATAGATGCTTTAACACACTTAAGATATGCAGATAAATGGACCCTGTGTGTGGATGTTTCCAGGGGAAATTATAAAGTAACCATAGTGAATATTTATTGTCAGTTTTCCCTCCCGAGAGAGATTTTTATACAGAAAATAGATAATATAATGAATGGAATGCAAATGAATAATACCATAATTTTGGGGGATTTTAATGCTAAGTCTCCGCTCTGGCACTGCACAAACGCCGACGAAAATGGTGAGAAGTTCGAGGAGTTAATTGAACAGCACAATCTTACTGTTATAAACAGAGAAGGTCAACCAGTTACGTATATGGGCAGGGCTGGAGCGGGGTCTAATTTTGACGTAACTTTGGCAAAGGGAAATATATGTAATCGTATATGTAACTGGTCCGTGGACGAGCACGCGACTTCTAGTGCCCACAACGTCGTCCACTTTGACGTGAATGACGAAGAAGACAAATTAAATCACGAAATATCCAACGAGGATAGTAAATTCAACTATAACATAAATAAATTAAACAAGAAAAAATTCATAGATAATCTTGTATTACCACAAATTAACCGAAATTGTGACCTTCAAAAACTCACTCTGGAGCTTGAGAAAGCAATTTGGAGAGCAATAGAAAATTCAACACCTAAGAAAAAACAGACAAATGATAAAAG